>BPLR01018428.1:0-180459 GCA_021605095.1 Caerostris extrusa | reverse complement strand
AAGTTGATTTATTGCTATACTGGAAGAAAATATGTTGCTTACAATGTTAACAACGTTTATGCTATTAGGGATATCAGCCGAAATAGGACGCAAAACAGGTCTGTTTCACTTAATATGGCTGATAAGAATATCTTTGCACTCAGCTCATTTTGGCCCAGGCTGTGGGCCTTATACATTTCAAACAGTTATTAACATTTAGTTGCAAATGTTAGCTCATTCCATTCTTGCCCAGGTTGACATCTATTGCACACTGTACTTAAAGGATCTTTGAAATAATACATTTGTGCTGATGAAGATACTGCTGTATATTGCATTAAAAATGCATTCATTGCAACCTAAAATATCTAAAAAGGAAAATCACTTTTTATTCGTAATCTGGTTACCCGGAAATTTCCTCGGATTTGTAGTGCCTTAAAACATAGAAATTTTTCACCCAATTTCATATATAGCGTATAAGCAAGAATGTCCAGTTGGCTGAAAATACACCAACGACACAATCATACTTAAAAATGTCTTATTCACAGCTTATTATCTTCCACCTATTGATTTTTCACTTGCTTAATAATCTTTTCAAAATCACAGTATCAATTAATATGTATGTAGTTTTACGAAAGTCGATAAAATCGTTGCACAAACTGTTTGCTGAGTTCGCTAACAATCAAGCCTGAGATTGCACAGCCATCACGGTTGTCATTCAACGAGCAAAACAATTTTCCAGATAAATGCAGCCAGTCAGTGCGAGCGTCTTTTGGCTTCATTCTTAGTACAGCTGACGCTTTCTTGAAGTCACGATTCTCAGCCTAAAAAGGCCTTCCAAGGGAATATTCAAAGGCCTCTGATCGTAGGTAGAGGCGAAACAAGAAGTAGTAATCACTTTTATTGCGGCTGATAGTGAAATGCAGAAACGACGGCAGACAGTGTTAGCAGCAAATTTAGAATCTATTTTTGTGTGCAAGATAACGCTTGATAAGTCGTGATGTGTATTTATGTGTATACATTTTCAATATTTGATATATATATATATCAGAGACAGATAATATAGCAATAACAATATATGATAATGAATAACCAAGAAACAAAACAGGTAATGCTTCTGTATTTATCTCCGTGATGTTTAAGTAGTTCATTACCTAAAATAGTTATTATTGTTCAATATTATTACTTGATATTAAAATATTTATTTATATGAAATATGACTGTCATTTTCTTGAATTTCAATATAGAAAATACTAAACAACATTAGCCTCAGCCTGGGCCTGAGATATCGACGATGGATCTCTTAGTCTGGGACAGCCTTCTAGTGCATAGCCAGGAGAAGGTTAGCTGTTCCAAATTGTGGCGGTAACAGGGAACAAGGTTACCACAACAACAAACATAGTCAGTTATTATAACTGTTTATTGAAAACGTTGTTGTAATTCTTGTAGTAGCATTATTTTTAATGAGCAGAGGTCAAAAGAATTTTAAATACTTAGTTCTGAAAATTAACTAGCTAGAAATGAACTACCAAATGCTGTTTGAATCATGGGGAGCACTGTAATTATAAGCACTTAGATAAAATAATGTCATCCACCTTCATTCGCAGTACTCCAAAAGGTCACCTATGTAGATATATTCATATATATATATATACATATATCATATAAAAAAGGGGTGATATCAACTCATTTTTGCTGGAATGCAACACATAGAAACAATGTTGCTGTACACTTTCACTTAAACTTGATGAACACAGCAAAGGAAAACATCTTCTAAGTTACAAATTCAAGGCGAAGTGATTAGAATTATTTTCACAATAACCAACGAAACTGCTTGCTGACGTAAAAAACCAAGGTACTGAGAGCTGAAAATATTTTTCATGCCAGAGCAGTGCAAGAATTGCAGCATTTATCGCATTCATTAAGAATTGTAATACTGGAATTGGCCTGTCTCTTCAGCCAGAAGTAAAAAACATTAATTTGAGGTATTTCAGAGCCAGTGAAATTGGGTATAAATTGAAATAAAGTTTTATGTTATTCAAACATACTATAGCTACTTTGTATTTGTAATATCCATTCTCAAAAATGTTTAAAGGTACGTACCTACAGGTTAGATATATGCTTTTTAAAGATAAAGGGGTCGATATTGAATTAAATTCTCAAAACTTGATGAGAGCGGTAATCTAAGCAGCGACGTCGCTTCTCGAAATTGGTAATGGTGTAATGACATTGTTTTGATCATGGAAAGTTGTTTTACACGTTGGGCTGATGTTTTGTGTTGATATACGTTCAGATATATCATCAGAAAATTAGCAAATATAAACAAATAATTCAGTTTTTATTTAGCAGCTGCTTGCCATATTTTCTGAAAGTCACAATCTTAAATTTTTGTTTCACATAATTATATCTATTGTAATAATAATAATTACAGTATTAACTCGCGAAAAATTTAAATAAATTATTTTAAATTGGCTGTGGTGTTTTTCGTCGACTTTGAGCCAGTAGTTTAAACAAGTTATTGCGTTCGTACTCCTGCCATTTGCTTGTTGGTGGAGTGTGGCTAAAACAGTAACTTGGAAAAATGTTTTGCTTGAAACCTAGAGCAGAAAATAGCAATGTGACTGATATCCCACTGAGAGAAATAGACATGGTATTATTTATTTCCAATTTACTGTTTATAGTTTCATAACTTATATCTTACGCAGAATTTTTAATAAATTATAAATATGTACTATTGACTAGCTTCGGAGAACAAGCTCAAAGTAGAACTAGCTAAGAAGCTGACATTCATCTTCTGATAAATTCTCTTAGATATTTGGGAATGTCTTTCTTAGCCGAGTTTCTGTGAACACAAATATCAGTAAGTGTCTTTTAAAATTGAGCGTTATTTTCCACCTTACTTCAGCCTAAAACATATTTGTTAGATTTTAACACAGAATTACTGAATAGTATTTCACTTATTTACAATAGGAGTTTATACAGTAAATCTAACATTTCAGAAAAAGTATATATTATATGAACGTATGAATGCTTTTAAATAGATAATGATAAATGTAATGAACTGTAACAATAAATTTGTTGGATTACTCTGGTTTTAATAAAGTTTTTCGATATTTACTCATAATACTTTGTTTTAGTGTGCTCCTTGAAAGATGCTGTTTTGCTCATCACTTTTATTGCATCCAACCATACAAATTTGCCACACCTTGTAGAGATAAAAAAGATTGAGCAAAAATCAAAATACAAAGGAAAGACAGATCTTCCAAAAGGGCTTGCAACGAAACAAGCCAGTCAGCCCTAGATAAAAATTCAAAAGTTAGAGCTGACTCATAATGGTGCCTCCAGTTTGATCACTTTCGGGTCTTCCAAAGAGGCCATCAAATCCTGTTTTAAGCCAGAGCCCTGAGTCCTTTGCTGGGGCCCAGGGTGTAGATGGATCTTTTCAAACACAGAACCCTGCTTTGGGCCGTGATGCCTGTGGAACCACCCAACAGGCTGGACAACAGCAGCTTCAATTCTGTAGCCTTTTTTCAGTCATTCACCCGCCTGCACTTTCTTTGTTAGATAATTTACTAATATGTGATATTTTCTGTCTGCATAAAGCAAGAAAGTCCTGTAATGGAGAGACGCTGTCCAGAAGTGTCAGAGGCCCTTTCTTTTCCTTATCAATCTCCAAGATATGATCCACTGCAAACGAGTTTATGTATTCCTTTCCCTAAAGAATAGACAGCTCAGTTTATTTTTGTTTGCATTTGCCTCAGTATCAACACATCCTGCACAAATCTTTTGATTTGCCAGAGCAACTATTCTGTCAAGTAGACATAGCAGCCCAATGTTACTTGCTTAGCATCACGGAGACTTACGGACGCAGTAGAGACTACCAGAATTCAGAATCAGTTTTGATGGCTGTAGATTACTGTGCATTCCTGATATTTACTGCTCACAGACCAGAATTTTTTCACACAAGAAGAATTTTACCACTGGCGGACTTCATTTAGCATGAGTGCCACTTTGACGTATTATTATACCCACTGAACGAAACATTTTGTCGAATACTTAGTTGTTATTCAAATCTGCGCCAACGCTCCTAACAAACGTCACCCCAGAAAGCCGTTATATAATGAACTGTATGGTAGCTCCACACATAGCATTACTGTATGAACAAACAGCATCTGAGCTTTTATTTTAATCAGTGAGAAGACACTGGAAACAGTGATTTGCACTGGTCCGTAGCTCCGTGAGCCCAGATTTGATCTAGAAGTCACGATTTCTTTAAAAGTAATAGTTTGAGTAATTGTGCTTTGCTAAAACATACTTTTCATGCTTAAACAATTGGGGTTTGATATAATCTCTGCAGAATTTTTAAAATCATTGGGTGAAGGCGTTAACTATTTTGATATTTAGTTGTGCATGTGAAGTAAGATATTGAAAGGTCATTTTTGTGATGAAAAATTGCTTGATGAACTTAGCATAATTTTTTTATTATGTTTACTTAAGAAATAATAGTAATTGAATTGTTATTATTATTATGTGGATAATATAACTCCATCTAAGAATCTTACTGATTCACTGTTGTCAAAAGCAAGTTAACAGAGCACATATTGAATATTTTATCTAACTAGGTTATGCATGATTCATTCTCAGAGCTTGAAGCTTCAGATACTTAAGAATATCATCTCACAAAACTTTTTGTCCATTATTATGTATGATATACATTTTTGAGATAAATGAATATCCGTTGCCACTTTCTTCTTGGTAGTTCTTCAAACTGCTCTGCATTTGGTTGAATTTGCGATATCTACATTGAACAAAATCAATATTTTACCAAACATCAGAAATATTGCTGTACAATTATCGTAATGTCTTCTTCAAATTTGAAAAACGATATTGAATTGTCGCCAACTTTTGTATAAACATCGTGCCTCTTTCTTTCGCTGACACAGATTTCAGACCATGCAGATATGGGAAGATTCCCGAAACGCCTACGCTTCCTGCGCTTTCATGGCGTCTAGAAAATAACAATGCCGTGACCCTTGTCATTTCCTCATCGTATCTCAGATTTGCTTTCTTTGTTGCAGGTAAAGAATAGTTGCTCTTGTGAATAATTTTTAATTGGTAAAGAAGTAAAGCTGACCAATTTTTTTCTTTTGTGTTCAATAATAAGGGTTTACTTTTTTTCGTGATGAGATATCAAATAGAGCAGTGAAATAATTTTTAATATTTGTTTTTAAACAGCTGTATTTGGTAGCCAAAGTTTCACAGTGTAAATTAGCCTGTTGGAATAAAAGATATTTTTAATACTTCGCTGGGGAAAAAATTACAAATCATTAATTTTTCTTTTTATTTATTAAACAGTTCAAATATTTTATTTGTTTTATTGAAATAATATTTTCGAAATAATCAGTTCATATAATGTAAATCCATTTAACATTAGCGGTTATTTTGACAGTGAAGCTAGGTTTCTTAAAAACTTCTTACTATTGGTGATTTGGAGAATGTTTGTAAAATACTCTTAATATTGTTAGAGTAAATTATATATAAACCTCCAAAAATTAAAATATATGACACTATAATACTGCCACATGTTATGAAACATCATTGTACGCTTCTGCAGTAGGGTGTGCATTTAAAAATTCCTTTTTAAGTCTTCGAAATAACTAAATAGCAGCTTTAACTTGTTGACAGTACAGTTAACTCGTCGTATACCTGCTTCGTCAGTCGCTTCTTGAGGTTTATTTTTGTCAATGTTAAAAATAATTTTAACTAATAAAAATATCCATGCTCGCTTGCTTAATAACTAATCTGGAAAGCTCTGCGCCTGCCAGCACAAAAATGTTTTGTACAAGGGCTCCGCTTCAGCCGGTTACGAGTCTTATGTGAAGAATCATCGAACCTCCACATCTTGCCACTGAAATCAAAGTGGTTAACAGTTGCTAAATAGATCAGCATAGTAACCATTTTCACTTAATTGATAGCACAGGTGAAAGCACTGTACGATGGCACATAAAAAAGAGGTAGTTAGCTGGGATATTTTATACAAGAGCAGTTAGATTTTTTCCACATGAAAATTACTCCTTTATTAAGATTTTAAGAATAATGCAAAGTAGAGGAGGCGTTCACCCATTTTAAGTTCCTATTACTAAGATTACTCTTTCTCTAGCGTGAATTTTTACATTTCTAAAATTTTACTTAATTGTTATATTTCACTTTAATTATATTCATATTATCATTTTTAAAGTTTTAAGTTAAATGTTAAACTTGAAATTCATAGTTTATTAAACGTTATTTATTAACACGATGTTAACTATTTTCTAAGTCAGCACTCACAAAACGAAACCTGATTGAATAAAAAAGACATCTTACGCAACAGTATCTCCAGCAGTGTACTCCTAAATTGAGTGTTTTGGTGTTGGTCTGCCCTCATACGAACAAAATAATATTTGTACAGTCAATTAGTACATAGCTCAGATTTTTATTTATTTTGTTTTTTTTTGGTATATTGTAACTATTGATTCTGATTTAAAATGAATTTCGTAAAGATATTTCATGTTATTTATAGAAACCAAATTCATTTTTAAAAAATAAACATTTTCATTTTATAGAAAGGGTTTCCTCATATCTAACATCTGTTACTGTTCGTTGTCAGTTCTACTAGAAGATTTTGCATGGGGAGTTCTTCATTTGTGTTAAATCTGAACACACATTTTTGTCGCTTCATTTAAAAATGGATATTATAATGTTTCTTTATTTTGACTAAGGTAAGTCTTAAATAATACATTGTGACCGTGTTATCACCATTTTTCAAAACTCTTCATCCAAATTATTGTCGCTCAAAGTAATTCTTCCGCCGCATTGTCAACTCCTTCAGTTCACGTATGCTAAAGTCACAGTAGCGTTCACGTGAGCCTGTCGGTTGAGATGCTCACCAGCTCTTCTGCCTTCTTCGCTTATACCACCTTCCTTCCATAAATGTCACTGAATTTGCTGGGCTTTCCGCTACCGTGCATTTAAAACTTTTGCTCACTAACATATCCAAAATGTGCCGGCTTGCGTTCACAGCCAAGTTAACCGGTCAACGATCTTCATTTGGCGTCGTTTCAATATCAGATGTCGTTGATGAAAACAAAGCAAGAAAGAAAATTTGGGGGCTCCTCTTTAAAGCCCGGAGCTTGGAAAATTGTCTTTTTTGAACAGTGGCAAGGGTAATGTTTGTTCAACATAACTGTACCACACCCAGATAAGCAGCAGTATCATAACAGAAGCTTCGCTGATGGCAACATACATTTAAGGGAGGATTCAGTTGGATTGGCATAGTATATTTGGTCTGCAGTTAATTTAAAACATATTATAACATATTCTTTTGGAAAACTAATTTGGTTATATAGACTTTTCAGGTATCAATAGCAATGGTAGAGGCATGAATTAATGAAGCCTCAATAATGATTTACAAATTAAATGCTCAAATGTAAATGAAGAGGTAATAAAAATTATATTTAGAATTTACTTTGCTTGCTTTTTAATTCTAATACTTTTATAGGCTGTACCTTTTTATGTTATAGTATGGGCTATTTTTAATGAAATAATATTTTATTTATTTCTTCTATATCATTGATTTTGTTAAAATATCTGGGCTTCGAAACTGAGATTTATAATTGTATCAGTGTTCAGTTTCTAAGAAAATTAATTAAAAACAAAAGTATTTCTTATAAGCTTTAAAACCATTCAGACTGAATTTTACTACAACCTTTGGATCCTTTGATCTTATCAAAGAGTTCTTTGTTAGACTGAAATTTTAAATTTGTTTTCAGAGTGTCGCTTATCTACTAAAGATGAATATATATAAATATGTATTTAATTAAAATAGTGTTAAGGGAGGAGACGATGAAAATGGTTTAAGCTGGGAATTTGTGTATGGGTGTATAACACATTTGAATTCTTATTTACTGAGATCATTTATCAGCTGATATTATTAGCTATTGTTGAAACCATGCTGTATTATTAACTGCGTAAATGCCATTATGCTATAAACCATGCCAATAGTTAATATTATTAACTGCTATGTTAATATTATGTTTGTAGCTTGATACGCTGAATAAGCTTTCAAGTATAGAAGCACAGTAGCCTTCAGAGTCGTGCCATATATAATATTTTCCGCAGCAGCTGTGTTATATGTCTTTCTGAGAAGAAGAAATTGCATTTTGCCAGAACTTTTTATGGGTGGTTCACCCCGTATTGGCTGTATGGTAGAAAATCTCAAATACTGTGAGGCACGATACGGAACATGAGTCTCAACACCATTGTACTTCTGTTGAATGCAGCGGATAGTCTGAGTTACTGGGCTACGAGTGAAGATAATCCTTTTTATGTAATAGAATATATTTTTTGGCGTACTTCATGCAGACAGTTTGTCACCTAATGACCGTAGATACTATTCATGGATATTCATTGAAAATAGCTTGTTTTTCCTGCTTAACGTGTACATAATAATATAAAAACACACAATACACAAATAATACAACAAGATAAAGATATGATACATTTAAATTTTGTTCAGCCTGTATGCATTCTGTTGAAAGTTACATTTTCATCTAGCAAAAAAAAATATTTCATTAAAATATCAGCAGGAAGAAGTCAACCCTCTATAATGTTCCACTCTAAAATGAATAATCCCTGAAATATTCCACAATTATATTGAAGACAGTCAATTTTCTTTTATTAAAATTTTGTATTCTTCGGTTTTCAAAATTATTTTCGTAATCTTCCATTTATTGCATTTTAAATTTGGCATTCTCATTAGGCTTACAGTTGTGTGGTGTTGTAGTCAAGAAAAATAAATAAAAGATTATGCTGAAAATTTTCGGCAATCAAAATATACATCGACGAAATTTTAGAAATCAAATTTTGAAAATTTGAGAAACAATTGGGAGGAGATTAATTAAAGGCCTGGCTGATAAAAAAGATGAAATAATGCAGCTGCTGAGAGTTAAGAAAAACGAAACACGTGAATTATAATTTCTTTAATGATTCTGTACTTCAACAAATGTTCATCGAATACAAGTGCGGTTTTGCAGACACATTAGTAAAATCAAGTTGTAGAAAATCAGAAAATAATAAGGTAATTGGAACAAGAGGAACATGGTAGTGCAAATTAGGTAATGAGGAAATCAGCCTTGCAGAAAACAGAAAATAATAAAATATCAACATGTGTCAGTAGACCCTTGTAAGTGCTTGTGAAAATTGGTGAAAATAATGGTCAGCCCTTCAGCCAAAGGCCATCCAAAATAGCCCCAAGTGGATAGTTGTGATCAATTACCAATTCTATTGTGCTGATTTTCATGATTATTTCAAAGCTGTTGAGTATTTGTTGGCTCTCCTGGTGCCTTCTTTTACAATAAAACATGGTTATGGCCCGATTTTTGTTATTAGCTGTTTTATCTATTTATAAAGAAGGGAAAAATAATAAAGGTTTAGTGATTTGAAGCCTTGTTTAAATAAATAGCCTGAATAGCTCAAAATATTATTGTATTCATTAAATATAGCTTAGCAATTGATAATAAACATATTACTCTATGTGTCGCAATGTATTTAAAGACTACATCAATCAATAATTAGTATTGAGTTTTACTCAGTAGTTTATTTTTTTACCTAAATATTAATATCTCGATTTTTGTGCAGCTCAGTTAGAATGGGGTGAAGGCATGGCCAGACCCTGTCAACACTCAGTCTGATCCAGTACTCATTGGGTTCGGTGAAATTATTTAAATTAGTATATAAACAAATAAAAAATTAAATAATTAAAAATAATAATAAATTTTCTTAATATTAATGTACCTCGTGAATATTTATTGTACCTCATTCAAAGATCATAGTCTTCCCTTATTTGTACTAATTGTACAAATTCTGTCTTGGGGGTAACTGTATTTGAGTTAACATCGTGCCAATTTTTTTAAATGTTCATTCAGTTCAAAATAACAACAAATAATGAAAAGAAAACGAGCGCTCTTCTGTTCAGTGCACTGAACCAGTAATTTGCCAGCCATCCATTTACTTATGCTTTCACGCAACATTTCACATTGAAAATAACACACAATGGGAAAGGCTTGTAGAAGAATAAATTAGTCAGGAAGTAGCCTAATAACAAACAAATGAGAGCAGAATTGAAAAATCATCTGAAGATTCCCGGAGGTGTTAATGAATAGTCAGACGATTAATATCGTAGATAGAAAACATATAATCCAGCTGCGCTTCATATCATCGATTATCTATACAAAGAAGTTTTTGAAAATGGGTCTGTGCCTGGTTTGACACGCCTGTCCGCTTCAGTAGCCATTGCTGCGGAAAGAATCTGGAACTCAACATTTCTGAGGAGGCTCCTTGAGCCAATATACTGAAGACAAATGTCATCGATGGCACAGACATAAAGGGCTTGACTCCTCAAGATTTGCGTCTCCAGACCACCATTACCAACAGCTCATGCCTACAGTGTCAGTACACACAGCCAAAAATGAGAAAAAATATAATACTCCCACATGTGACCATGAATATAAAATGATACAGCATGTGCTGTCATAGTTAACCACGTAAAGTATATTTGGGAAATATTCTAAAAGTTAAAGATGAATGTGTATTGAATCAAATATGCTGCATATGCTTGAGGTACTAAATGAAAAGAGTTTTTTTGTTACCAATAACAGTAAAAGTGGAAGAGCATCATAGTCACTGTATTCAATCGAGACAAATTGGCAAAACAAGGGGAAGAGAAATATTGAGCCATTGTGCTTACAGTATGGTCACTGAGCTATCATGGTCTGTTATTAATGGCAGAAGGATGTTGAAAAGGTGAGGTGTCCACCTGCGTAACGGTTACAATTTTCATTGCGGGTCATCCTTTCCGTCACCTGTCTACCACATGCAAAGATGGGTCAGCCATTTGTATTAGTATCATTAGCTGTTATTACACACCTCTTGTTTTGTTGTGCAAAGTCCACATTCAGATATACGTTTGGTACTACAGTGTACTCTCCATTTTTCATTTTGAGCAATTCACGCTACAGTCCTCAATTTTGGGCAGTCTTACCTGTGATTTAAACAGCATTGTTAAATCCAGCAGCAGCTTACTATAACCTGGCAGTCACCGTTATAATCTGTCTCGGCATACCAGGCCTGTTTTCACCTCCAACATACCTACAATAGGTATTATTGTATTTTGGGTTCTTCTATATTAGGTTTGTGATCATTCATTCTGCACATAGCAGTGTACAGAGAGACACCAAGTGAGATTTCATAGAATATCAAAACATTTCGTGCTCCTGATGCTTATCAACAGGGCTGGTACAAACGTGGCGAGAACTCTCGATCGATTTCCCACACATCACAAACACAGTTGTTTGAACATACAAATCACACAAGGCACAAACTATATTCAAATAATGCAGGAATTTAAAAATAGATTCAGGAAATTTTCACGTGCAATTTAGAGATAATTACAGTTGTTAGTGTTGCAGTTGTTTATTACAAATTAGATTAATTATGAAAAGTCATATATACAGCTTAATATGATACGTGCGTGCACAATATTTGAACATTGTAGGCGCAAATGAAAGGTTGATGAAGAAGCCATACTAAAAGCAATACTAAATTATTCCATCCTATCCTTGCTTAAATAAAGACTCTATAGGAGGTTGAAGGCTGGCCCTTGATAACAGAAAGTTGTGCTATTAGTGACACATATTTATTTATAAATATTATTGTCAAAGATTGAAGTTGCTTATTTAGAGGTGTTCATAAAGTTTCTATTTTCGAAATTAGCTGCCATATTTTAAAGCAACGTTAATTGTTCGTAATTGGGAAATAGACAAAATGCTTGAACTTCCGTAAATATTAGTTTTTTCATTTTTTTTTACCTGCCTAAAATTATGAATACCTTTTACTGGCACGCGTATTGATTAAGATTTCACCATGAATACGTGAAAGAGCTTATTATTAAATTTCCGTCTGCAATAACGAACAACATGGTATCGGTCATTGTAGCTCAAATTAAATCAAGACTGCCAGAGTCTACGACCTAAACCATGGCAAGCCACGTTTGTGCCCAGGGCTCTTCGAAGCATTCACTAACAAAGAATTCCGCAACCACGCTTCATACCGTGCCAACATCTCTCGAATAGCGGCAGCAGCATCGCCATAAAATACTATCTTCTAAGGTGTCTTGTTCTCGCCATTTACCGTTGTTCAGGCCTTCGACTTCTCACTTGCCGTAACATTATGTCACTACCGGTAGCGAATTTCATACTTGTGCCAGATTGGCGTAACCATGCTTAATTCACTTTGCTAATAATTTCATAATCTCGTATACACTGCATAGTAATAATATTTTTTTTGTTCAGGCATTCCACTTTTTTTCAAAACTCTTTTATTGTTACTCTTTCAGTTTTACACGTTCGCAATTTCTCTCGATAATGTTCTTATGCTCAAATAATGGATCGATTCTTTGAAATTCCAACATCATCAGCAAGTGTCTTAAATCGGTGAGCTTGTGTTGACCAAATCTTTGTTTGCCGCGAGCTGTCAGTTGATGATGGCCGATCAGTTTCCTCAGCTAACGCAAATTTTCTGCCTTCTTGAACATTTATACACTTAAATATTTTCCGACAGTAGAATGCCGTCGAATGCATTCTGCAAGTTTGATATATTTTGGCAACAAGCTTTTATGTAGTTCTTGCTCACTATTTCGCATTTCAAATGTCAGGGTTACGTTCACAAAAGTCCAACACTAATGAACATTCTGACGTCACCATACAGAGCGCCAGCGACTAAGTTGTGTGGCCTCGAAATTCTCTGTACCCCGAATTTTAAATTGAAAACTGTCTGATTTTTGATCACAGTAGTAATTCACTTTGTTTTCCATCTACCTTATCACGATTAATGTAAATTTTTTTAATATGAATTGATCATCATCATCAGAGAATGTACATTATTAATGCAGAAAACAAATATTCATTTTCTTTTACGTATAGTGAGGCAAAATTTTGATTCAAAGAGGCCAGATTATAATAAGCTGATAGTTTAAGAACTAGTATTCATATTTGATTGGAAGCTGGGGCCAAGGTATCTTAGCCATCTCTTTGTTTAAATTCTCTTGTTTTAATAAACAATAAAAATTTCTTTTAACGATTATCAAAATAATATTTTAGCATCATTCTTAAACAAATAAATAAATATTATGAAACAAATGTAACAAGTTATAACAATTATGCTTCAGCTTAAATACATATATTTGAGTCACATTTAAGTTTAATGCTTGAATTGAGTTTTATTATTTAAAAATACAGTGATTAAATATATGAAATGAGAATTTCACATAATGCATTACCCAAAGAGTTTCTAAATTTGCTGATAGGAAACATGTGCCTCTAACAGCTTTGAAACATAATTTTATTTACTTGTTGCATTGACAAAATGAAAATTTGGTTTCATTTTTGCTTTTTCATCGCCTGAAATATACTTTCTTTTCATTTTTAAATTTGTTTCAATTAAAATTTAGATATTGCATGTATTCATTTAAAAATTTATTTCTTGTTTGCCATGACTATTTAAGTAAAGGACTAACAAGCTCATAAGTTTGTTGGTGTTATTTTTTCTAAACAATTTATGTTACCTTGTTGTGGTTCGAAGATAAATTTAGTAAACCCGTGAATACATACACATCCGAAATGATTTTTAACTGGGCAAATTTCGATATGAAAGAAATAATGTTTTTTTGTCCCTTCTCTTTAATTTATATAGCTGTAACTCCATATTGTACAATTTAGCTGTGTTACTTTACGTTATTTGGTTTATTTATGAGCCATTTAAGTTTTTTCTTTTGATCCTAAAGAAGATACTCTTTCTTCGTTGCTCGATGCCTTCCTGAAGTCTGAAATTGCGCCGTCGATTTAAATGCCGATTCAAATCATTTATTGTTGTTTCAGTAAAGCAGTTATTTAGAGAAATCACTGATTTTTGTGATGAATTACTGGCTTTAGTTGAGCCTAACATTTTTCATCGTTGGCGTGATTTGAAATAGTTGGTCGATAGTAAGAATTTATATCAGCATAGTCATTCATTTCATACTTATAAATTGCATATTCATATGGACCATATTATAAAAATAAGAACGATAATTACTAAATTCCTGACTTCAAGAAAATGGTAAAGGGCTTGGTCAGGTCATGTTAAATTAGCCTGCCATGCTGCTTCTTTAGGTAATCTTCTATATAAAAATCTGGGGCTCAGCACGTCCTGTTATTTCCCAAGAAGAAATATTGACATCGTGCCTGGGTTTTAAACTCAGGCCTACACTTTTCATTGGGGCACCAAATTTTTCTTAAATATAATATCATTTTCACGATTAATCTGCATTTCTTCTTTAACTACATGTTAGGAAAACATGTAGTTAAAGAAGAAATCCGGATTAAATCGTGAGAAAATGATTGATATATTATATTTAAGAAAACATTTTGATTTGAAGTATAAAAAGTCTTAAGATACAGAGTTTTAAAACCAAATTTTGATGTCAATATTCCTTCTTAGAGAAATAACAAGTTGTGTCTTTTAGTGCAATGCAGTCCTTTTCTTAAATTAATTTAGATTTTTATATAGAAGATTACCTAAAAATAATAACAGGCTGAACATTTGTATATTGTTAAACCTTTTTACCATTTTTTTTTTTTCTTGAAATCAAAATTTGATATAATTATCGTTCTTATTTTTTATAATATGGTCCATATGAATATGCAATTTGATAAAGTATAGGAAAATGAAACGTAACAACTCTTTGATATGAAATTCTTACTATCAGTTTCCATATTTCAAATCACATAAACGATTGAATTACTTTCGAAAAAAATGTTAAGCTCTATTTAAAAAGCCAGTAATTTGAAAGATTCATCATTTACCTTCCATAAAAGTCAGAAATTGGCTCCCACAAAATAACAAAACTGTGCTTTCTGGAAACAACAATACTTGATTTGAATCGGCATTTTCTAAATCGTCAATAAAAACAATTTTCGGTTTCTTCAGGAGACATCGAGCAACGGAGAAAAGATATCTTTCTTTAGACTTCAAAGAAAAAAAAACTTTTTAAAAATGGCTCATAAAGTATTAAATATGATAAAGTAACACAACCTAAATTATTACAATATGGATTTTACGTAATAGGAATAAAGAGAAGGGACAAAAAAAAATATTATTCTTTTTTCATATCAAGAATTTGCCTAAAATCGACGGATGTAGTATGTATTCACAGGTTTTACTAAATTAAAATTTATCTCGAACCCATAACAAAAGGGTAATATAAATTGTTTAGAAAATAACACTTAATAAACTATGACTTGTTGGCCTTTTTACTTAAATAGTTATTCCGTAATAAAAATAAAGAAATAAATTTTTAAATGAATGCAATATCTAAATTTTAAGTTGATAGAAATTTGGTTTTGAAATGTAAAAAGAATTATATTTCAGGCTGATGAAAAATTAATTTTTAAAGTAGTATACAAAATTCAAATTTTTTCATTTTGTCAATGTACAATAAGTAAATAAAAATTATGTTTTTAAAATTTGTTAAATTTTTTTTTTTATTTTTTAAATGAATTCCTTCCCTCATCAATAAATAGAAATCTTGTGTATTTTCTGTTTCCTATCAGATAAATTTAGCTTTATAAAAGGAAATCTTTTTTAGATTAAAACGTCATTGTATGTAGGAAATTCATCTTCATTTCATATATTTAATCCTTTTCTTGTATTTTTAAATAATAAAATAATTCAACGTTAAGAAAAGCTTAAATGGGATAAATATATGTATTTTAAGCTGAAGGGGAAGCTTAATTGTTTGTTAAACTTTGTTACATTTGTTTCATAATATTTATTTATTTGTTTAAAAAATTGATGCTAAAATGGCACTTGTTTTGATAGTCGTTAAGAAATTTTTTATTGATTTATTATAAAAACAAGAGAAGTTTAAACCAAATTTGTTTTCTATATGCTAAAGATACCTTAAGTATATATTATACCTTAAGTAATCTCCAACTGCACAATCTAAATAAGGAATACTAGTTCTTAAATTTGCAAGATCCAAAGCTGTCCATAATTCATCATCTGTGTACTCCTGTTTTGGATCCAAATTTTGCCTCACTGTACCAGTAAAAAGAAAAAGCATCCTAAAAAAGGAATATTTTATTCTGTTTTTCTGCATTAATTATGTACATTCTCTGATGATATTAATCAATTCATATTTAAAAATTTACATTATCATGATGGGTTTACCAGATTGGAATGAAATTTACGGAAGATAAAAGTGGAGTACTACTGTGTCCAAAAAGTAAGACCAATTTTCAATTTAAAATTCCCGGAACTTACAGAATTTCAATTTTTTTCTTTTAAGTCGCTGGCATGGTCCTTGACATCTGTATGAAATTTGACGTCAGAATATTCATTAGTGTTTGAGTTATGCTTGGCTTTTTGTGAGACGCTAAAAACTGATTCCGGCGATTTTGAAATGTCTGAAATAATTGAGCAAGAACTTGCATAAAATTTTGTTTTCGGAACCGTATAGAATGTTGCAGAATGCATTCGGTGAGCATTCCTAAATCGGAAAGAAATATTTAGAAGTGGTATAAATAGTTCAAAGAAGGCAGAGAACGCGTTGAAGACGGAGAGCCCCTGGTCGACCATCAACCTCAACTGACGAAGCTCGCGGCCAAAAATTAAAGATTTGGTGCTTGCAAACCGCCGATTTACAATTAGAGACCTTGATGATGATGTTGGAATTTCAAAAGAATCGGTCCATTCCATTTTGGGCATAAGTGCATTGTGTCCGGAGGAGATTACTTGAAGGCAATGAAATAAATTTAAAAGAATAATAAAAGAGTTTTTGAAAAAGAAAAATTGGTCTTACTTTTTGGGCAAAGTAGTATTATATGCAATTAATATGCAGAATTATGAAATTATCATAAAGAAATGGAAATTAAACGTAGTTGCATAATCAACATTCAGAAATAATTTTCGTACATGGAAATTCATACCTGTCAGTGGCATAATGACACGGCAGTGATGCGAAGAGAGAGGTCGAGAACGGAAGAGACCTGGACTAACCGAAAATCTGGTAAATGGCCAAGGAATAAGACTACACCTTAGAAGATAGGTATTTTTATCTATTTGGCGCTAATGGAATGCTCTGCCGCTATTCGAGTGTTAGCACAGTGCTAATGGGGAAGCGATGGATGCAGGTTATATTTGTTAGTGGATGCTTCAGGCAACAATGGTTACATGAACACAGATAGTGGCTTGTCATGGTTTTTGACTAGGTCGTGATTTCTAACGAGTCTTGATTTAATTTGGGCTACAATTACGACCGATATATATGGGTTGTTCGTTCCAAATTGCAGTGGACGGAAGAGGGTTTAATATTATACCTCTTTCACGTATTCGTAGACAGTGCTAAATCCAGTACAGCGATGCCAATTAGAAAGATTATTCATAGTTACTAGGCAAAATAAAAAAAAAAAAAAAAAAATGAGCTATCTACAAAAGAAAAAAAAAAAACTAATATTTTTACGGAAGTTTAAAAAAAAAAAACATTTTTGTCTATTTTCCCCCTAATTTTGAACAATTAGCGTTACTTTAAAATATAACGCTAGTTTTCCCGAAAAATAGAAACTTTTATGAATTTTTTATCTAAGTAAGTAACCTTCAATCTTATTTAATAATATTTACAAATAAATATAGTGTCACTATTGCTTCTTTCTGTTATCAAAAAGAGTTAGCCTTTAGTCTATGAAGTCTTTATTTAAACAAGGATAGAGTTTAATGGAATAATTTAGTATTAGCTAGTATGAGCTCTTCGTAACTAACTTTCAGGGAGTGTTTTGCGCCTACAATGTTTATATATTTATTTCAAAATATTGTGCAGCATTATGTATTAAAAAATATATATATATATTTTCTATAATTAATCTAATTTGTAATAAATAACTGCAACACTTGTAACTGTATTTTAAATTATCTCTAAATTTACTTTAATGAAAATTTCCTGAATCTATTTTTTAAAAATTCCTGCATTATTTGAATATAGTTTGCAATGTAGCTACAATTGCGAATATGCATGTTTGTTAATGTGATTTTTGTGGTAATGGTAGGAGGCATTTCGATCGGAAGATATGTGTTTGTCACTCACGTTTCTACCCGCTTACTGTTGATAAGCATCAAGAGTTTCGAAATGTTTTTGATATTCTATAGAAAAATCTCACTTGAGGTTGGCATCTCTTCTAGTATATATGTGCAGAATGAATGTCCACAAACCTAATGTCGAGAATTACAAAATACAATAATACCTATTGTAGGTTATGTTGGAGGTGAAAACAGATTGTTATGCCGAAAACGAATTATAACTGATGACTTTACCTAGGTTATAGTAAATATACTTTTAGTTAAACTTTTAACAATGCTGTTTAAAAATCACAAGGTGGGATATTTAAAATTGAGGACTATAGCGTGAATTAGCAAAAATGAAAAATGGAGAATTGCTTTTACTTGTCGTACCAAACTGATATATCTGAATGTGGACTATAACAAAACAAGAGGTTAATGTAATAGCAATAATGATACTAACTCTAAATAATATTATCTTGCATATAATTTAGATATGGACAGGTGACTATGTTGACTTAAGACATCGGGGAAATAAAGGATGTTACCAATTGAGAAATTGTAACCGTTACACAAGGAAGGTGAGACCTCACCTTTTCTTCATCTTTTTCTGCCATTAATAACAAGATATGATGCTCAATTGTTCCTTCTTTCTTATAAGCACAGTAATTATTATTTCTCTTCCCCTTGATTTTTTGCCAGACATGTCTTCGATTGAATACAATTGTAATATGGTCACTCTTCAACTCACTTTACTGTTCTTCGACAATTACAGTAAAAGAATAGCACACCAGTTTAGGTACCTCCAAAACATATGCAACATATTTGATTCAATACACGATTTTTAGAACGTCTTATCACAACTTGCGAGTGTTTCCCAAAATATTGCTTTTACGTTGGTTAGGCTATATTGGTCTGCAATTTTAATGCTTTATTTATCATTTATATTCATAGTCATATGTGGAATTAATTATATTTTTTCTGTCATTTTCTTTGTGGTATTACTATTTTTGTAAACATGAGCTTGTTAAATTACCTGAGGAATAATGGCTAGTCTGGAACGCAAATCTTTGAGTCCAAGTTTGCTTATGTCAATGCCATCGATGACAATTTGTCCTTCCAATGCCTCTATTAATCGGAAAAAGCTATACAAAAGTGTTGAAGTTCCAGATTCTTCCTTTCCAATAATGGCTACCTGAATGGAAATAACGGACAAGAATAAAAATCGAATGTTATTAATAAATGTAGATATTTTTGTTTTTCAGAATTTTTAGCTTTGTGTTACATTTTTTAAAAACCTCTTTTTAGTAAGATAATTAAATCGATGATGAAGTTGTCATCCAAGTTTTTAATTAACTGATTACTAGGTTTCTATCTACGATATTGATTCATCGTCTGACAGTTCATTAACATTTACCTCGGGGCTTTGGAATCTTTCGTGTTTTAATTCATACTCTTCATTTGTTTGTTATTGAACACTTCTGTATTTAATTTATTCTTCTACAAGAAGCTAACTTTTTTTTTTCCCATTTTCCTGATATTGTTAACAATGAAATGTTGCGTGAAACTTTTATAAATTAAATGGATAACCAGTAAATTATAATTCAATTAAAAATCACTGAACAAGAAATATCGTTTTCTTTTTCATTGTTGGGTTGATTGTGTACAATTTGAATAGACGATTTAAAAATTAACATAGTGATTAATATAAATACAGTTTTCTTACAAGATTAAGAGATATTACAATAGTAAATTTTTAAATAGGGGAGACTATGATCTTTGAATGAATTTTAATAAAAGTATTCGGGTACATTGTATTAAGAAAATTTGTTAATTGTTTTTTAATTAATTTAATTTTTTTATTTGTTTAATTTACATATACTTTAAATTTAAATAATTACTTTTTCACCGGGCTTGATGGACAATGTTATACCATGAAGTACTGGATACAGTCCTTCTCCAAAAGCTGTACTGAGGTTTCTAATTGATATTTGACCAGAATCTGGCCATGCAGGATAAGGTCTATTTGCAGGATCTTCCCATTCTAACTGAAAATACACTTTTTAATAAAAATCGAGATAGTTCATATTTAGGACATTAAAAATACAACTACTGAAAGATTTAATTAAAACTCAATTTTTACTTCTAATTTTATAAAATTATTGTTAATAATAGTCTTTAAATACATTGCATTTAGATAGTACATAAATTAATATGTTTATTATCAATTGCTAAATATATTTTTAATGAATACCAAATAATATTTTTAATTTATTCAAAGATTTTATTTATTTAAATAAGGCTAAATCATAAACCTTTTAATATTTTCCCTTCTTTTCTTTATAAATAAGATAAAACAGCTAACTTATCTAACCAAAAATCAAGATTTTATTATGGTTTTATATTGTAAGAAAGGTAAATTAATAAATATAGCTTAACAGCTTGAAATAATCATGAAAATCAACAATAGGATTGATTGAATTGATCACAACTATCCACTAAATTTTGAACTATTTTGGATAATAGCAACTGAAAGAATTTATTTCTTTTAACAAAATACACAATACATTGTTTTCACTCGATACCCTAATTTAAGCAACACTACCGTCTACTATTTTACATGTTCCTCTTGTTCAATTGTTTTATTATTTTCACAATTTTCTATAATTTTGATTTCACTCGATACCCTAATTTAAGCAACACTACCGTCTACTATTTTACATGTTCCTCTTGTTCAATTGTTTTATTATTTTCACAATTTTCTATAATTTTGATTTCCCTCGATACCCTAATTTAAGCAACACTACCGTCTACTATTTTCCATGTTCCTCTTGTTCAATTGTTTTATTATTTTCACAATTTTCTATAACTTTGATTTTACTGATCAAAATAGTGTCATTATAGAAACCACCTTTGTGATTCGATGAATTTATTTGTTATATGAGTACAGAATCATTAAAAGGAAATTATAATTCACATTGTTTACGTTTTCTTAACTCTCAGCAACTGCATTATTTCATCTTTTTTATCAATGAATTTTTGTATTAATCTCCTCCCAATTTGTTTTCGTTTTTTTTAAAAATTTGATTTCTAAAATTTCGTCCATTCAAGTATATTTTGATTGCCGAAAGATTTCAACATAATCGAATTTTTATTTTTATTTTTCTTTATTTGCAAGCACACTTTTTAGCTGTAAAATTTTTCATGAGAGTGCCAAGTTTAAAATTTTAATAAATGGAAAATTTTAGAAAATGAAGATTTTTAGAAAACAGAAAATTTTAAAATTTTGTAAAGAAAATTGACCGTCTTCAATATAATTGTGGAATATTTCAGAGGGTTGGCAATTTTAGAAGTGGAACATTATAGAGGGTTGACTGTGTTAAATTACTGATATTTTATTAAGTTTTTTTTTTTTTTTTGCTAAATAAATTATGAAAATGAAATAACTCAATAAAGGAATGCATACGAAATAGATGAACCAAAAGATTTAAATGTATTGCATGTTTTTATGTATTTACATTATTATTTATTGTATTTAATTAATGTTTTTTATACTATTGTTATAGCACACGTTAAGCAGGAAGAGAAAAAAACAAAAATATTTTCAATGAATTATCCATAGATAAATAAATTATCTACAGTCATTAGGTATATCTGACATCTGAGTATCTGACATCTGAGTATATCTGAGCATCTGCATGAAGTTTTTACCAAAAAAATATATTTATATATATACTACATAAAGGATTATCTTCATTCGTAGCCCAGTGGCAACAAGCGTGCAGGTCAACTCTAGTTTTAATCCGCTGCATTCAGAAACGAGAAAGACTTAATGGTGATTGGGATAAAGTGTTCCGTATCATTAAGCAGCCTCCTGGTGGTTGTTTTCAGGGTTTTCTACCATGCAACACACCAATGCGGGTTAGTTACCCATAAAAGTTCTAACAAAATGCAATTTCTTCTTCTCTATGGGCTTCAGAGGCATATAACACGAGGCGTATCGACCTTTTAAACAAAAAAACGGAGAGAATATTATATAGCTTTTGACTCTGAAACTTTTTGTACTTCTATACCCGAAACGTGTCGACTTTATTCGAAAATCGCTATTATCAAAGGATTAATCAAAATACAAACATAATGTTTAATAATATTAACATAGCGGTTAATGACATAATGATTAATAATATTAACATAACGGTTAATGACATTTATAATATTAACATAATAATGGTTAATAATACTAACATAATGATTTACACAATGGCTAATAATACTAACATGGTTTATAACATAATAGCTAATAATTTCAACTGGTCATTGATCTCAATTAAATAAAATTTAAATGTATTTATACACAAATTTGTGCCCTACTTATGCAAATTCAACTTAAACCATTTTCATCGTCCTCCTCCATAACGTAATTTTGAGGTAAAATTGCATATTTATATATATTCATCTTTAGTAGATGTTGACCCCTTTCTGAAAACAAATTTAAATTCAGTCTAACAAAAATTTCTTTTTTTTACAATTAAGATTAAAGGATCCAAAGTTTAATAATTAAAATTCAGTCTGGATAGTTTTAAAGCTTATAAATACTTTTGTTTTTGAATTAATTTTCTTAAACTAATTTTATTATTGGTATAAAAAATCTCAGTTTCTCGAAACTGTTAAACTATTTTAATAAAAAAATCCAGTGATATATAAGAAAGAAAGTAATAAAATATTATTTCCATTAAAAAAATATTATACTATAACATAAAAAAAAAAATTTTAACCTATAAAAATTATTAAATTAAAAAAATTATAAACTTAAAAATAAATTCTAAATGTATATTTTATTACCTCTTGTTTCATTTGGGAAAAAGATTTAATTCTTTCAAATGGTACCAAATCGTTATTGAACATTGAATTCATATATACCATTGCTGTTAGGGCTTCAGATACCTGAAAAAGGAAGTCTGTTATAACCAAATTCATTTCCAAAGAATTATATTGTTATAATATGTTTTAAATTAATACCTGGATAGAATATACTATAGCCAATCCAACGAATCCATCTCCCTTATCTCTCATGTATGTTGCCATCAGAGCTGTCAGAAGCACGAGGAAAGCTGTTATGATATTTATACTGCTGCTTAGCCATCTAGTGACAAGACAACAATTTTCGTTAAAAATGATTAATTTTGTTTCGTATTAATTCTTACTACTGTGTTCAAAAAGTAAGACCAATTTTCATTTAAAATTTCCGGGCTTAAGGAATTTCAAATTTTTTTCTTTTTTTTTTTTTTAGGTTGCTGGCACTGTCCTTTGACATCTGTGTGAAATTTGACGCCAAAATAGTCGTTAGTGTTTGAGTTACGCTTGGCTTTGTGAGACGCTAAAACTGATTCCGGCGATTTTTGAGATGTCTGAATTAATTGAGCAAAGAACTTGCATTAAATTTTGGTTGCGGAAAAGTATAGAATGTTGCAGAAGGCATTCGGTGAGCATTTCTATATCGGAAAGAATGTTTAGAAGTGGTATAAACAGTTCAAAGAAGGCAGAGAACGCGTTGAAGACGAAGAGCCATCTGGTCATCAACCTCAACCGACGAAGCTCACGTGAAGGCCATCCCTGCTGATGACTTTTTAGCATGCATTGAGGTTTGGAAAAAAAGTTGGCAGAAGTGCATTGTATCCGGAGGGAATTACTTTGAAGGCGATGAAATAAATTTGGAAGAATAAATAAAGAGTTTTTGAAAAAAAAAAAAATTGGTCTTACTTTTTGGTTACAGTAGTATTGTTAATTTAAGACTTACCTTGAGGTCAAAAAGAATAAAAGAGAGCAGTTGTTATAAGTATCCATTTTTAAATGGAAGCGATTACAAAAAATGTGAGAAGTGTTCGTTGCTCGAATGTGAGAACTTCCCCGTAAAGAATCTTCTAGTAAATTTGACAACGGACAGCTTGTAGCAGATGTTAGATGCTGAAGTTGACGCCAGCCACTCATATACAACTTCTATAAAATGAAAAGAAGTGTTTATTATTTTTTAAAAAATAAGTTTTAGTTTTCTATAAATAGTTTGTAGGAAAGTATCTTTGCAGAAATTTTTCTTTGAATTTTTTAAACATTCATTTTAAATCAGAATCAATAGTTATAATACCAAAAAAAAAAAAAAAAATAAAAATAAAAATCTGAAAAACTATGTACTGAATTATTTATTTGATAATGAAATATTTTTGTTCAGTAGATGAGGCAAGATGCTTCTAAAATATAATTTAGGAATTTTCTGAATACTGTTGTACTTAATTAAAAGTGTCCTTTATCAATGGTTTGTTTTTATTGATTTTATTTAGAAATAGTTAACATATCGTTGTTGAAATAGTAAATAACGTTTAATAAAATACTTTAAATATGGATTTCAAAAAGTTTTAACATTTTAACATTTAAAAGGCTTTAAAAATGATAATAGTATGAATATAATTAAATTAAATATAATTAATAATTAAATTTAAAATTTTTGTTAGAATAGAGTGGATAGATTGATTTCAAAATTCACGCTAGAGAGAAAAGTGTGTCTTAAGTTTTTTCCTCTGCTGATTAATTAATAGGATAGCTTAAAATCGTGAACGTGCAAAATCCCCTCCTCTTTTCCTTGCATTATTCTTAAAAATCTTAATAAAAAGTGGGGTTTTTCATGTGGTAAAAAAATCTAACTGCTCATTGTCAAAAATGATTATCCCAGTAGCCATTTAACTTACCACATATATTTTTTATAATACTTATTTCCCCATCATACATTGCTTCACACTATAATATATATATCAATTCGTGAGAAAATGAGTTACTTGTACAAAAATCCTAATTTAAGCAACTTCATTTTGTGCTGATTTTTTAATTAACTTTAAGATGTGGGAGGTTTTCGTGGTTCTTAAAACCACATAGAACTCCGTAACCGGTAAGCCTGTTGCCCCTGTACAAAACGTATTTTTTTATTATTTTTGAAAACGAAACAAACTCAAGGTGGATTGTTTATTATATTATTTTTTTGTTCGTAAACAGAGTAACATAGATATTTTTATTAGTTAAAAATTATTTTTTAACTATGACAAATAAACCTCAAAGCGACTGAAGTTTGACAAAGCAGATTATACGACGAAAGTTAAAAAACTGTACTGTATTAAGTTATATTTCAGTTATTAAAAGCTACTATTTAGTTATTTCAGAGACTTTAAAAAAAAGGAATTTTTAAATGCACACCACTGCTTATGTGTCTTTATATGATGGCCGTACAATACGATGTCTTTATATAATGGCAGTATTTTTCAGTTATAGTGTCATATATTTTAATTTTTGAGGTTTTCCATGATAATCAGTTATATATAAATTTACTCTAACAATATTAAATTATTTTAAATATTCTCCAAATTTGCACCGAAATAATTTTAATAAAGTTTTTAAGAAATAAGTATATATTAAAATGTACTAATGTCATCATTTACATTATATGAAACAATTATTCAGAAATGAATTATTTTTGTAAGAGCACAAAATAAAATATTTGAACTAGGTAATCGTAAAAAGGAAAAATTTAATGATTTAACCCGTTTTTCCCCAGCGGGTCTTAAAAACTATCTTTTATTCCAACGAATAATTTATTTTACTTTTATTGAAACTTTGAAAACGCCCAAAATTACTGAAACATTTGATTTAAAAGTATAGAAATATTAAAAGTTATTTTGCATACAGAAATACTAAAAATTATTTGGTATATAAATTCCTTTGAAAAGTAAACCATGTTATTAGTACAAAAAAAAAGAGAAAAATTGATTAGCATTAATACAATTAAAATTATTCACAAAAATTTAGCTATTCTTTTACCTGTACAACAAAGAAAGCAAATCCCAGAGGTAGTGACAAAGCTATGAGATACGGTGAAATGATAAAGATCACAGCTAACATTGTTATTACTCTAAATAGCACCATAAGCCAAACGTAAAACGTTTCAGGAATCTTTATATCTGCATAGTGAAAATCTGTGTCGAAGCTGAAAGAAGAATTTTGATATTTATATAAAAAGATTTATATTTCACTAAAAGAACTCAGTTTATTGAAAAAAAGGATAATTTTTTTGAATGGGATTTCTTATAAATTACATTATTTTGATCACCTTTGAATAATTTTTTGAATTGGAGTCATTTCTAAAGCTGCTTGTGAGGCTCTCACAATTCTGATAAGTAGCCAAGTATGTAGTTTTTCTGCTGCAGTTGTTGATATTGCAAAAATAATTAAGCCACAAATAATTGTCAGAACAACTGTAAAAAATATATGAATACAGACATTTACAATACATATTTACATATTATATGAATACAGTTTATCGGTAAACAAACATTAAATATTAATAACTTCAAATAATTATTTTGCTTATCTTCTGAACATTTTTTTAATTAAAATATATTATATTTATTTTAACTGTCTTCTTTTTTTATATCATTTAATTTTCAATGCATCAAAATTATAAAGTTTTGAACACAATTAATATTTTCTAGATGATATTAATCAATGTTTAAATTTCCAATAAATGTTATAAACAAATGTATAATACAAAAATTATTTAACATCAGATTTCTTAAATAATCAACAAAGTTATCTTAAAAGGTTTATCTTAGTTTTTAAAGTTATCTTAAATAATCAACATGAATTTATGGAATATTTTTCTAATGTAGTAAGTGTTTTTTGGGAAAATTATGAAATGAAAATTTATTTCTAATTATTAACATATTTACAGTTGCATTGAGAATTGGAGAATCATTAGAATCATTTTTGAGTTAAGAACACTTTTATAAAGACTAATCATTCAACAATGTTTATAATCAATTCAATATCCTCGTTTTTCAAATTTGAAAGAAGGAACATTACATTGAATTATTACAGTAATACTATTTCTGAGTGTTTATTCAAAAAAATATTGATTTTGTTTTCAATGTAGGATATCACCAAATTCTATTAAATAAATGAAAAACAGTTTTTGAAAAGAGGAACTACCAAAGAGAAAATTGGTAACTTGAGTTGAATTATTCGGCAAAAATTTTTATCATCTATCTCCAAAAAATAATATATCATTACATAATAATGGATAAAAATGAAGTTTTGTGTGATGATATTCTTAGAAATTAATCTGAAATATTCGAAAATATTTTTCAAACTCTGAAATTAGAGAAATCATGCATAATACGTTAGATAAAATATTCAATATCATTTTCTATAAGTTTAATAGATGAAAAGTATTAATGTTTTCTCTGTTGGCTTACTTTGACAACAAATGAATCCGGTATATATTAAAAGATTCTTAGATGGGTTATGAATATCCACATGATCGTCAATCCACCCACTCAACCAAACTCCACTTGCAACCTAATAAATAACAATTCAATTCTATTATTTCTTAAGTAAACATAATAAAAAAATTATGCTAAAATTTCATAAAAGCTAATTTTTCATCTAAAAATATTTCTTCAATATCTTACTTCACATGCACAAGCTAAACCAGCTATCAAAATGGACAACGCAGCTAAAATGAACCCAATGGTTTTTAAAAATTCTGCAAGTTTATATCCAAAACCCTGAAAACAATAATATTGTTTAAAAGCATGAAAAGAATATATTTTTTTCAACAAAATTTTAATTTATAATATTCACTTTTAAAGAAATCGTGACTTCGTCTGTTATCAGATAATCTGTTTCCGTTTTAGCTGGGAATACAGTTGTTGAATACCATAAATCACTTTGTTTTCCAAATTTATTACTGATTCTGTAAATAAAGCAGATTAATTGTTTAATTGTTCACAATTCCATTTATTTTAGTAATGGTACTCTAACTGTATGTGATAAAACATACTCACAGTTCATTATACTCTTGACTTTCTGAATGACGTTTAACTTTGTTAGGAGCGTTGGTAGATTTGGATGCTCTTAAGTATTCGACAAAATGTCCTTGTTTTTCGTTCAATTGGGTATATGTTCCTTGCTCAATAATACGTCCGTCTTTCATAACTAAAATGAAGTCCACCAGTGGTAAAAATTCTTCTTGAGTAGTAGTAAAAATTCTGGTCTGAAATGAAACAATAAATATCAGAATGCACAGTGTCTCTAGCTAAATAAAATGATTCTATAACAGAAAATTCTGGTAGTGCTACTCGCGTCAGTGACAACATAAGTCTCACGTGCCTTCTGGTGGTGCTAAATAAGTAACGATTAGATGCTATGTCTACTTGACCCAGAAAAAAATGTAGGTGAGTCTGCTGGTGGCCTGTCTGGCGCTAAACTTCAAGAAATCAAAAAGATTTGTGCAGAGAGGGATATTGATGTTTTGGTGATACTAGAGGCAAGTATCACAAAAAAAACCAAAATAAAACAAGATATCTAGTTCTTTTAGGGAAAGGGTACATAAATCATTTTACAGTGGATTCCATCATATCTTGGAATTGATGGAAAAGAAAGGGCAGATTTTCTGGCAAAAAGATGAACAGAAGAAGTTCCTGGACAGCGTCCTATCCATTTTGAACTCTTTTAGGAGAACTATACGAGACAAAAGTAAGTCATCACATATTAGTAAATTATTATCTAACACCAAAGGAAAAGTCTGGGAGACAATCGGAAATGACTGGAAAAAATTTAGTGGAAAAACTCGCAAATAGGCTGTTGTCAATGTTAGATTAAAAACTGGACACGACTGCAGGGCGAACATCTGGCCAAAATAGGGATTGTTAACTCTGTGTTTTATGTAAGACAGAGAAAATGAATAAGGTCCATCTACTTGTTTGCTCGGGACTGGAATCTAACTTAAAACAGGATTTGTGTACTCTTTACTGGAGGGCCAGAGAAAACATGTCCTGATCAAACGAACTTTTATTATGGTGCTTCTAGCTTTTTAGATTTTTATCCTTAGAACATTTAACTTGTTTCTGTTTTTAAGCCCTTTTTTTTTTTTTGTTAAGAAGGTCTAGTCTTTTCCCTTTGTAATTTTGATTTTTTATATAATCTTTTTTATCTCTAAGGTAAGTGGCCAAATTTGTATGGATTAAGTTTTAATAAAGTGATAGGTAAAAACAACATCTTTAAGGAATTTTTACTAAAACAAAGTATTATAATTAAATATCTTTTACTGAAAACTTATTAAAATTAGAGTAATCTAACAAATTTGTTGTTTATGAGTTCATTGCATTTTATCATTTATGTATTTAAAGCATTCATACGTTCATATAATATATACTTTTTACTTTCTGAAATGTTAGATTTATAACATAAACTCCTATTGTAAATAAATTGAAATACTAATATTCAATAATTATTCTGTTAAATCTAATAAATATGTTTTAAAATGTAAATAAAGATGGAAAAAACTTAACCTTCAATTTTAAAAGGCCACTTCGCCCGATGACTCTGTGATACAGAAACTCAGCTAGAGACGATTCCAAATATCTAAGAGGGTTATCAAGAAGATAGATGTCAGCTTCTTGATATACTGCTCTAGCTAGTTCTACTTTGAGCTTTTGATTTTCAGAAAGATGAACACCCTTTGAGGATAAACAAGTTTTATAATTTTATAATTTATTAAAGTTTGCGTAGATATAAAGTTTATGAACTGTAAAAAATAAGTAAATTGAAATAAACCAAATACCATATGTCCTATTTCGGTCTCCTCTCCTGCTGGTAAGATATCAATTTCTGACAATAACGCACAAGCTTCTAGTGTTTTTCTGTATAACTTTTCTACTCTAGGTTTCAAAAACAAAATATTTTTTTCCAAAGTTGTGTTTTGAATCCACGCTTCACCACCAACGAATGCCATCTTTCCCTAGAATTAAATAACAGAATTACGAATAATAACTAATTTAAACTACAATATAAAGTCGGTAAAAAAATTTCCGTAGTTTTAAAAAAATAATTTATTTAAATTTTTCGCGAGTTAATTACTGTAATTATTATTTATTACAATAGATTATAATTGTAATGAAACAAAAATTTAGATTAATGACTTTCAGAAAATATGTAAAGCAGTGTAATATTAGATTTACGCATATGTTTGCCTAAATAGAAAACTGAATTATTTGTTTTATATTTTGCTAGTTTTCTGATATTAAATTATCTAGACGTATGTATACAAATAAATTATTTCCATCAATAACAATAGTAAATAAACAACTTTCCATGATCAAAAACAGTGTCATTGCACCAGTATAGTTTCGAAGCGACGAGTCATATGCTTAAATTACCGCTCACCATTAGAAGTTTTGAGGAATTTAGTTCAATATCATTTGCCTATAGCAAAAGCATATCTAACCTGTAAAATTTTTTGTACAACAAAAACGACTTACTAGAAGAAATTAATGTACAAATAAAGTAGCTATAGAACATGTTTAATTAACATAAAACTTTTGAAATTTTCAATTTATACTTAATTTCACTGGCAATTGCAAAATATATAAATTAATAATTTTTTTTTACTTCACAACAGAAAATTGAATTGAATTGTGTTACGAGTTCTTGAAAGTAATGAATCGCGTGCATGCTTGCAATTCTTACGCATATGCAAGCATGAAAAAATATGCAATATTTTTTGGTTTTTGTCACGTCAACAAACAGTTTCGTTGAGTTCATTGTGAAAATAGATTACTCTAATCACTTCGCAGCAGATTTATTATTTCTCCAACTTAAGAGATGTTTTCCTTTTGTAATGTGTTCATCCAAGTTTAAAGAATTAATGAAAAGTGTACAGCAATTTTCTTTTATTAGTTTCTATAATATAATGTTCACATTCCACATAAAAATGAGTTGTTATCTGCTTTTTATATGATATATATATATATATATATATAGAATATATATCTACATAAAGATTTGTGCTTTTGTTGATTACTGCGAATGCAGAAAGTGGATGACGATATTTTATCTAAGTTAGCTATAATTACAACAGTGCTCCCCCATGAGTATGTAGATTCAAAACGAAACAGATATATTTAGTTCATTTCTAATGCTTGGATAATAATTTTCAGAACTAAATTGTTTAAAAAATTCTTTTGAAGATCTGTAATTTAAAAATAATATATTACAAGAATACAACTTATCTTCTAACGTTTTTCAATAAGCGGACACTAATGATATATGCTTATTTATGTTTGTGCTTGGTGCGGTATACTTGTTGATCATTATAGAAGGAATCCACCACTTTTGTGAGTCAACCTTGTTCCCTGTTACCACTCTAATTTGGAACCAACTCTTTTTAAAGACGGCATTAGGGCTTTCACATTCTCTATCCCCCTCTTTATATACACTAGAGGAACTGTCCAGACTAGAGATCCATCGTGTTAATCTCTAGTACAGACACGGGAACAATGTTGTTTTTATAACTTAGTATTTTCTATATTGAAAATTCAAGAAAATTGGCAGAATTGTATTTCATATAAATAAATATTTTAACCGTAAATTATTAATATTGAACAATATATTAACTATTTTTAAGATAAATAATTTATAAACATCGCAGGAATCAAATACAAAACATTACCTGTTTTGTTTCTTGGTTTACATTCATTATCATATATTGTTATTCTTATGTATATGTCTCTGTTATATATATATATCAAATATTGAAAATGTACTCACACACACATAAATACGCATCGCATTCTTATCCAAGCGTTATCTTGAAAAGAAACACACAAAAAAATAGATTCTAGAATACTTACTTTAACACACGCAATGCCGTCGTTTTTCTGCATTTCACCTAATAGAGCTCGCAATAAAGACGATTTACCACTTCTTGTTTCGCCTACTACTGCAATCAAAGAACCTTTCGGAATGTTCAGATTTAGGTGCTTTAGACAGGGAATGTCCATTGACTCCCAAGAAAAAGAAGCGTTTGTCAGTAACACGCTATTACCTAGAATGGAAATGCTTAATTAAAAGAGCGCTTCGCGCATTAACCCAGTACATTTATCTAGAGAATTGTTTTTTGCTCGTTTGGATGACCAAACCGTGATTAATTGTGCAATGTAAGAGCTTGATTGTTAAGCAGAACTGTAAAACAGTTTAATCTTCAACAATTTTATGTGACTTTTTCATTAAAATTTTACATACATATTAATTGATACTGAATTGATTTTTGAAAAGATTATTAAGCAAGTGAAAAATCAATAGGTTGGAGATAATAAGTATGGAATAAAGAACATTTTTAAAAATATGATTAAAATATGTCGTTGAATATATTTTTCAGCCAACTTGGACATTCTTACGAGTTCTTATACGCTATATACTATGAAATTGGGTGAAAAGACTTACTTTTATGTTTTTAAGACTTCTAAATCGAAGTATCCAAGGAATTCCTTTTGAAATTTCCGAGAAATTGTAAGATTGCAGGTAAAAAGAATTGATTTTCCCTTTTTAAAGATATTTTAGGTTGCAATCCATAGATACTGATTTTGAAAATGCAATACATACCTTGAGTATCTTCATCAATAGATATGTCTTCAAGGTCCTTTGTTTCTAGAAATTTTTGAATTATTTTAATAGATGTCCAACCCTGCAAAAGATTTAAAGAATGGAATGAATAACGTTTGCAACTGAAAATGATATGCTTTGTTTGAGTAGTACTTCAAAATTTTTAACCTGGATAAAATGAGCTAGAAGTTGCAAAATATTTCTGAAAGGTATTCTTATCAACCATATTAAATAGAATGAAACGAATACTGTTTTTGCGTCTATTTCATTTCCCATTAGTATGTAAGCACTAAACGTCGTTAGCAGTACCTAGATTGGTAAAGAAAACAAAAATAAAGTTAATTGAAACAACATATATTTTCTTCAATTACATAACAAACTATAAATTTATTAAGAAGTTTACTGTAATATTTCAGTAAAAGTTGTATAATTTTTTGTTTTTCTTGTATTAAAATAAAATGAAGAATAAATCATAAGAAGTTAAATGAACCACATAGTATTTGGTAAACAAAATTTAAAGCAATAAAAAAAAAAAAAAAAAGCTCACCAAAGAAAATGCCGAAAGAATAAGAAATCGGAAAGCCATTCTTAAGAATTCTCCTTTTCTTATTTCAGACATTTCTGACTTTCGAATGGGCATAATCCTTTCAGAAAAATAGTCTTCCCAGGCATAAAACTTAAGAACCTGAATGAAACAAATATTTTTTTTTCTTTTTGTTAAAAAACTTTCATTCACTCATGCAATATACAGTTATGATCAATTTGCAATTATGATTATACGCAATATACAATTATGATCAATTTGCAATTATGATTATACGCAATATACAATTATGATTATACGCAATATACAATTATGATTATAGGTAATATACAATTATGATTATAGGTAATATACAATTATGATTATAGGTAATATACAATTATGATATCGTAAGTTACTTACTTTGATTCCTTGTAAGAATTCCGTGAGTATACCAAATTCTTTCGCCCTTTTACTAAATCCTTTTTTTCTAAAAATAAATAAATAAAAAAAATATTTATATCAATGTCCAAATGACATTTAGTGTATGTCCACATTAGTAACTTTCTATTTTTTTCTATTATTTTGTGTTTGTTAATTATTACAATCTCTTTATACAGATTCTTTAAAGTGTTAGAATATGATGTAAGTTTAACCTTTCATTTAGTTCGACATTCAGTAAGAATGTCGAACTAAATGAAAAGAATTGAAGAACACACCAGACAATATTTTAATGCTGATTTTTTTTTTTTTATTTGAACGTGAAGCAGTGCTTATTTAATACGTTGGACAATTTCACAGTGAGAACTAAATTTAAAAACTGAAAAGCCAATCGAGTGTAAAATTCCCTTGCTTACTTTAGGAATGGGCACGGTGAATCCCTCTATTGGTTTAAGATGAAAAAAAATAGAGATGTGATCCCCATCCTAGAAACCACCTCTGAGGGTGTTCAATCAAATTACAGTGGCCCAGAAGTAAGTGTAGTATAATATTCATTGCTTAGAATGATACTCTAAGCAATGAATTATACACTACTGTGCCACAAAAGTAAGATCAATTATTTTTTTCAAAAACTCCTTATTTATTCTTCCAAATTTATTTCATCGTCTTCAAAGTAATCCCTTCCGGACACAATGCACTTATGCCAACTTTTTTTTCAATCCTCAGTGCATGCTAAAAAGTCATCGGCAGGGATGGTCTTCAAAGCGCTCGGCGATTCATGTTGAATCTCGTCAATGGATTCAAAACGGTAGCAGAAGTCTCACGGTGTGAATACGGTGGTTGTGGAACAATATGGGTTTCATTTTTAGCAAAAAGTCTCGAAGAATCAATGCAGTGAGTGCTGGAGCATTCAGTGTTTTTGGTGCCAATCGAGATTTGACGCGTTTGAGACCTAAAATGGAATTGACCGAACCTTTTGAAATTCCAACATCATCAGCAAGGTCTCTACTTGTAAATCGATGGTTTGCAAGATCCAAATCTTTAATTTTTGGACGTGAGCTTCGTCGGTTGAGGTTGATGGTCGGGCCAGAGGGCATTTCGTCTTCAACACGTTCTCTGCCTTCTTTGAATTGATTATACCACTTCTAAACATTTCTTTCCGATATAGGAATGCTCAGCGAATACCTTCTGCAACATTCTATACATTTACGCAAGCAAAATTTAATGCAAGTTCTTTGCTCAATCAATTCAGACATTTCAAAAATCGCTGAAATCACTTTTAGCGTCTTACAAAGCTAAGCGTAACTCAAACACTAATAAATATTTTGACATCAAACTTCACGCAGATGTCAAGGACAGTGCCAGTAACCTAAAGAAGAAAAAAAAAATTGAAATTCCATAAGCCCCGGGAATTTCAGATTGAAAATTGGTGTTACTTTTGACGCAGTAGTATTAAATAATTTAAGAAATAGGAAGCATCAGTTTTAGATTATTATTGAAATGTACATAAAAATTTCCCTGCAATGAATTTTACACCAGAAAAAACTTTTTAAAACAAAATCGATGTTTCCATGTCTAAAATATAATTTCAAGCTATAATAATCGTTATTGAGGAAATAGTAAAAACCTAACATAAGAAACAATTCTCTGAAATTAATAATTATCAGATGACAAGCAAACTGTATTAATGTACTAAGGTATCTGTTGAAAACAAAAACCAAGATAAAGCTAAAATTTTTGCGGAATTCAAGCTACGTAAGGATTATAAAGACCTAACATATTTTCTTCTGATTATCGACAGCTATCTTAAGAATTGCAACTATGCTGCATATAATAATCTAATTCTTCTTTGTGGAGGTTTTTCCTAAGTTACGATGGTAATACTAGTAATTAATGTACATCCTGTATCCAAGTCGTCGGTTGCTATGCTGGAAATATGTTTAGGGAATGTTATTCGTTGGACGTAAATGTCATTTCGCATTTTTTCGTTTTCAAAAGAGTAATTTCATTAGACATTTACCGTCGCATTTCTTTCCTTCCTGCAGAAAGTAATTATATAAAGGGAGAATACATTATTTTACAGTTTAGCGTGAAGAGTGTTGGAAATATGGCGTGTATTTTTATCTTATATTAGGAGCCTTAATAGTCGCTCTTTATCTCGAGAATTTATTAAAACATACCTACACATATAAATAAATACTTGAGGGTAAATGGTAAAATTATTTTAGCATGAATTACAGTGAAGAAATGAATTATTCTTTTCTGTACAATGCAATTTATTCGAAGACAAGAAAATGTTTTTGGAGATCATAATAAGATCCGGAATTTTATGCCATGAAATATTATTATTATTATTGTTATGTAATTGTATAATCCAAAGAAAGAAGATTCAACATATAATAGCAAAAGTTTCTCATTCATTACTCGGTAACGTAACGTAACGACTGATGTTTAGTTGGAGTACCGAGGATAATACCTTATACCTGCATATCATAATTTATATTTTAAAAGTTGCATAATGACAGAAATACAAAATATTAAAAATTATTAAAGAAGAAAATTTTATAGAGAACTTGCTCTGTAAATAGACACATATGTTTCACACATGTTTCACATATAACTCACTATATGTGAAACACTTTTAAAATACTTAAAAAAATTAGTGGTATATCTTTTTTTATAAAGTGCTACCTATTAACTATATATGCGTTATCTGTTGATATGATGATGATTATTATTAAAACAAACAATAATATTTACCTGAAATATCCAGTACCATGTTCCACTATAACATTAATAGGGATAAGAATCATTCCAGTTGCGATTCCGACGAAACAAGAAGGTCCAAGAAAATACCAGAGAATATAAGTTCCAATAAGAAAACGTATTGGAGCTCCCCATATTTCACTCAAGACACAGATCATTTGGAAGACATTATCAGATTCTGTAGTCATGAGCATCTTTATGTGTTTGGATTGTTTGGACACCATTAGAGCCTGAAATGTGAGAAATGGTTAACTTTCTAGCTATTGAGGTTAGTGAGCGAAGTGAATGGAAGTATACCTTAAGCTTTCATATATGTTGAAATCTTTGATGGAAATTTCACATCTTTTTGTTTTTTATTTATCGTCGTTGACATTCAAAAATGACTTCTTAAAGTAATTGAAGAAAGTTAAAATTCTATTGCCAGAGAGTGATGTTTGGTAAAAGTCTTGTATTGACAGGCAAACAATCAACTGTTATATGCATATGGCATGATGCACTGTTAAGAAGCTTTTTTATTTTTATTTTTTAACAATTTTTAAGTAACATACTGTTAACTATTTTTTAGTGTAAATGTCGATAGATGGCGCAACCAGCACAGAAATGTAATGAGGTGGGGCCCTACGGGGACTTCTAGGTTAGAACAATGATGGATGTAAGCAACGAAGGTTAGTGATGGCTCTAAAACGTATATTAAATGTTATTAAATATATATATTCAATTTTAAATCACTGAGAGTCGTTTTATTTAGTGAAAAGTAAGAAAATCTCCAACAATACTATGCATGTAAGCTATAAAAGAAAAGCATATAATATACATAAAAGTTGTTCATTTCTCTTCTTTTAAAAACTAATCTTATAAGGCAACAGAAATAAACTAACTGTACCTTCAATAACTTCAATTAGGATTACATCCAACTTAAAGTTTTTATATATTAGAATAAATTAACTTTTATTAAAAGTTGTTTTTTTAATTCAAAATACTTCAAGTTAACTGTTCAACATTGGTAGCTTCTCTAATACTATAGTTTAACATTACGCTAATGAACATTCCCGATTTTCTAATTTCCCCTGATAGTGATTTCTGAAGATGGTATAGGGTTTTTCAGTAAATAAATGAAATATTGAAACCGATTATAAATCTAATAAATTAAAATATTTATTCCTGTTTCCGGTCAAATTGTTCATTTTTACAGTTGTTTTCACTAAGTAGTTTATATACAATCATAATAAGAAATATTAATAATACATTTAGAGTCAAAAAAGCTAACATTACATTTCATATCTCTACTGAATCATTAATTATTGAAAGTATTGTCATCTATTCAATATAATAAACGTACTTTTTAAAGTAAATTTATAGCCCTCAATAGAATTTTAAATTTGATTTTTGTTTTTAGGAGAAAATACTAATTATAAAAATACTTACATTATATAACACTTTTACAAATTTAAGCCCCATGAGCAAAACTAAAATATTTTCTCATTTAATGCCTGTAAATGTATTAGTTTATTCATTGTTTTTAATGGAGTTAAAATACTCTTTAGTTGCTATTTGAAATGCAATTTGTGCCTTTTTTTTAAATGCATACCACTATTTTCAACGTACATAAATTTCTTTTTAAAGGTTCTTTCCTTCAAACTGTTAATCACATAATTTTATCCAATTATAAAAATGGTGCCATTCAGAAACAAGTCATATCTTATTCAGTGTAAAAGTTAACACTTTCATTTTAAGACCATGATGTCTGAATTAAAATATCAGTCATTATTAGAATAGGCTGTACCCACAAAGCGATAAGTTTGTAAAAATAACTCGCAATTTTTAAAATTAGTTTCTCATTATACGCTACACATAAGGCTAGAATAGATAAGCAATAAAACCTTTATGATTCCGGTTGAAGAATCTTACATGTACTCGTTAAAATAAATGTGGTGTATAAAAACCATTTACTCTAATAATAATTAAATTGAATTGAATAGGACTACTTAAGTAAACCTTTTCAAAGACAGCATTCATTATGGCAGTTTTGATTCTTAAAGCGCCCATTAGCCCATAATATTTTCTCTGAGAGTCGGCGAAAGAGCAAAAACCAAAGTCATGAAAAGAGCTGCTGCATATAGATAATTGTGCCATTCCTGTCTTTCTTTCTCGTTATCCAAAAGGAGACTGCAAAGAAAAAAAAAAAAATATTATCTCATAAAGGTGGGGCGTACACGAAATTACTTAAGCAATCAAATAAAGTGATCGTAAGTATTATCAAAAGGAAAGGTTCTGTAATACCTCAGAAAGTAGACTGGTAGAAAGTAAAGTACGGTGTAGACTATTTCCAAAATTGAAGCAAGAGTCAGAAAGTTTTTTGAGATTCTTAATAGGATTGTAAATAAAGACTTTCCATTGGGATAAATGTAACTAAAATTTGTTCTGTTTCTGTTCTGAGTTTCAAAGGCGGCTTCTCCGTCTATGAGATTTTCTGCTTCTTCGTTCAGGAAATGTTGTTTGCTGTAAAGATTTTTTTAATTAATTTAATTTACTTGGCATTATACGTGCTTTAGTACGGAATTTTCATCCCATTGAAATTGAGATTTAAGTATAAACATTATTTGTATCTTAATAGGTAGTTACTCTTTGGCAGGAAATTAATCTTTGAAATACATAAAAAATTGTAGCAATTAATAAATTTTTCGATATTGGCTATTTATTGTTTGAGTTTAAAGAAAAGATTCATAATTTTTTATTTTAAATATCTCAAATATTCAAAATGCATTAGCTATTAGTTTAAAAAAAGTACAAAAGCACTGTATAAGTGAAAAATGTGTCTTTACAATTGATTGTGAAAAATTTTAATATCAACCTGGCATTAACTAAATTTTATCGGAAATTTATCATATTTCTATTAAGTATGAGATTAGTACTACTTAATGTTCCTTTACTTAATTAAAATACTGTATTTACTATAATATATTATTATTTAAAATACTATAATACTAAATTTAACTACTTTATTACAGGAATATTTGCCTACGGAATATATAAAGAGGAAAGTTAACATTGCAATTTGAAGACTCGAAATAATCAATCTTTGAAACAATTTCGATGCCTTAAATACAGAAAGGATTTTTTTAAGAAACTAAAATTATTTCTTAAAACTGTTAGTTGAAAAGTTTTGGAACTTGGTTTCAAGATCGTAAAATCAATGCTAATAGCAATTGTTTCAAAGTATAAAACTAATTGTACATAAGTATTAAAATATATAATGTCCCAATATGATTATCAAAATTAAATGTAAAAATTTTTTATTACATATTAAGTTTCGACTAACTTTTTCAATTCTAATATTTTACTAAAAGGAATTATTTTTAGTATTTCTGAATCTACGTATAAAAACAGGATCCAAGCGATATTATCTTTGTTCTATTTATTAAAAGAGGTTCTTAATTATATGTAATTACTGCAATATTTCTTTAAGATCCATGATAAAATTTGTAACAATTATGAATGCAGTGACAAAATTAAGATTTTTTAATAAAAGTGTAATTTTCTATGTGTTAAAAGGTAACATATTTATTGGTACATCGAACTGTATTACTTCATAATATCATTATTTTTGTATCGAGATAAATATATAAATAAGCCACATACTAAAAAGAAAATATCTTTCGAAATGATAAGAATGATTTTATTTCATTACTAACAGCAATTTTATGTAATTTAATCAGCCCCGTGCTGATAAAAATAAATCTGAAGATAAAAAACATTGTGATGTAAAGAATTCGTCTCTGTGAGATTTCATCTGTTATTAAAAACAATGCAACTTGAAATATGCCTTCATTCTTGAATGATAAAAATCTGCTGAATTTTAATGAAATTTTTAAAACGTATTGAAGAGATCATTTACTAATGGCTTCAGAAATAGTGTTCAAGATTTATAAGCAGCAAGTCTATTTTCGTCAAACTGTCAACAAAATTCTATTTACAGATTGGAAAATGGAAAGGCATATTTTTTTATCAATTTAACTACCTATCTGTGCAAAGGATCTTGATGTTGACATCAAAATTCTACGTGAAAAAAAATACTTGCAATCAACAACATTTATTTATAGTAGTTGTGTTTTATTCTCATAGAGTTTGTTAGGTTCTATCTCAAGCGATATCCTAAAAATATTAGTGCCTTATTAAAAGTATAGTAATGTGAATCAATTGTTAAAATTCAGTTTCTAACGTATTTTGAAAACATTGTACTTAACTAAGAGGTTTAAACAAATAAATACCCATAACATCAAAATAATGTAACAAAAAGGGCTGTAAAAAACTAAAGCCTTGAATTTAAAACTGTTAAACTAAGACTGTATAGGAATGTAGGAAACACAAACCTTAAATTTAAACAAGCCTCTTGAAAAAGTTTTACTATTCTAGAGCTTTTTAGATCTGAGCACAATGGTAACAGATAATCCTGATGCAAACTATTCTTCAGACTTTTCTTCAGGAGCCTATGGGAATAAGAACATATGTGAAGAATACAAGTAAAAACTAAATCTGAATTTTATAATATTAAACTAAAGAATTTTATAATATTAAATTAAAGAATTTTATAATATTAAATTAAAAAGAATTTTATAATATTAAATTAAAGAATTTTATAATATTAAATTAAAGAATTTTATAATATTAAATTAAAAATTATATAATATTTTAAAAATCATTATTCATTTGAATTAATTGTAAAAGAGTTTTAAGCAAATAATTTTAATATCAAATTTCAGAAATCTTCATTTAAGAGCATTGTTTGTTATTGTTATTGCTCTACGATAATTTTGTGCACATATTAGGCTAATTAGACGGGGACCTACAGTTTAGAGCATTGTTTGAAGGGAATTTAAAAAGACATATTATCCGCATTAGTGCGTAGACACATTATCCAACATAAAAATAAATAAAATCTATCAATCGAAAGTGAAAGAAATATCTATGAAGTATCACGAATAAAAAGTTTTTATGCGGAATCCATAAATACATATTACCTATTCGTATACTAATAAAAAAAATCATAAAATAAATATAAATCCTTTTTATCAATTGTTAGCAGATAATAATTTTTCTCTTATCATATTCTAAATATTCTGATTTGATCTAATTTGAAAGAGGATAAAAATATTATCATAATCCAAGAAGGTTATGTTTTTATTCACGATGAACTTGTAAATTAAAATGTTTATACATTTAAGAAATAATCAATCAGTTGTTCTTGATATGTAATGTGCGTCTCTTAAGATAGATGGATACCAAGACGTAGCAGATAAAACTAAATTATATTGATTTAAATGAAAAATTAAAAAATGGATAAAAATTCAAAACATTATCTACAATTGATAAGAAAAATAGAGCTTTTCTGATTCTCGTCACACTGCTACTTTCACGATTACTTTCACAACAATACATATGAGCATTATTGACTCTGTTTTTTGCTTCAGTTGCTGGAAAGTTATAATTCAACATCAAATATGGATTATTCAACATCAATATAGATTTTATAGTATTTGAAATTTAACATTTTTTAATTAAAAGGAAAACAATACATTTTCTTTTCTACAGTTTTTAAAATTTTAAGATCTTTATTTAAAAAGTGAAAAACCTATTTAAAAAATAGGGTTTTTCTTTTTAATAGATTTTTTTCTTTTTAAAAAATTAAAATTTTATAAAAAAGAAATTAGCAACTAAATTTTAAATTAAAAAAATAATTAATAAAATAATAAAAATTAAAAATTTATATTTAAAAACTTATAACTAAATTCTAGAGAATTTAAAGAAAATAAAAATTAAATTAAATTTAAGATAATATAAAATAAAAAATCATTTAAATGCAGACACCTATTAAATTCATTATTCAATGTTTAAATTTTTTTACCAGGACAAGGATATTAAAACATGTCAATCTTCTCCATTGATTAGGTACTCATTTGTCAGATATCTTTACTTTTGATACACATTTTGGTTTATTGAAAGTAATAAAACTGTCTATTTTTAGAGGCCAATTATTCAGCCTATTTCACTTTGTGTAAAAACGAATATTCTTAAATCAATAATAATAATAAACATCAATATTACAACAACATTAAATCCTGTAATGGAAAATAACCAGTAGGAGTGCAATAACATTTTCCCTTATTAAAGACGCTGGGTAAAATATTTGAGACAGATTGCCTGCTATTACATGTATAACAGCTAACTGATCATTATTAACCGATAGCTTTAGAAATATCCAAAAATAAAATCAAACCAAATAAAAAATATAGGTTATACCCTTCCTTTTCAAATATTATCATAGTTGAAGGAATAAAGAAAGGCACAAAAATAAAATCTTAAGAAACGAGTTAAACTAATTTTCAAAATAATGATAATGATTTTCTATTTTTGTCTCACCCTACAACCAACCAAGGTTATGAAATAACTTTATCTTACCCTAAAATCCAACTAAATGTTACACGGGATTGTAATGACGCACCTTCCAGAGGGCACTGGTCCTAAAAAAATTTATTTTAATTAACATAAATTTAAGCTAAAAAGACATTTATATCATAATTTTGCTTGAAAATAATCACACTTAAAAATTCTTAAATATTATATGTAAATGTACATATCTAATGCAAGCTTCGAAATACGACAATACCTTAGGAGATCTTCCCGTTGTTGCTGCTGGATGATCTGTGATTGTTGATATTACAAGTTGAATAATTGAAATACTGAAAAACGAGACTATCGTCCACTAAGCCTACTATCGAAGTCCAATCATCCTGAAAAAAAAAAAATAATATCACGTATTTCGTTAAAAAATTAAACCATTGTAGCTTTAATTTATTAAAGACTATCGTTAATATGCTACTTGAATTTAATTTCTAATTAATACTCACTGCCAGTTTTGAAAAGAATTTTTGTATGAACATAGTTAATAGGTGAATAGCTGGTGAATAAGACTTTTGAACTGAGTTCAGAACTGGGTTAGGCTTGGTTCGAAACTCGACAAGTAAAACTAATCGAAAAGCTCCCATATATACAACAGGGACAAGAACTTTAAATCTGTAAGCCCATCAGATTAGGGTAGGATCATACAAACCTGCATTTATCATTTCTGGAAGTGTTGATTTAAAAAGTCAAGATGCAAAATGTTGTAGCAATGCAGTAGACATCCGTAGTATACCAAGGTAAAGCTAAATCTGCTACATTTTATTATTCTAGTTATCAAATTCAGATATAAGTGCTCGGAACATGGAAACAGCAATAACAATATCATAGGAAATACATTTGTAGCAAACTATTTCAAATAAATCTTTAGAATACATTAAATTGTTGAATCATACAGAATTGTAGTGTCTGTTTTATTTCATGAAATTTTATTCAATTACGATTAAACTTTTAATAATAATCCCGCACCAGCATGAAAAAGTTTAATTCTTAAAATATTATTCGAAAATTTGATAAGCCGAGAGTTTTAAATTGAACACACGTCGCAATTCAATTAACTATTTATTTGATGTTAATGTTCAATACGACGAAAAAAAATTATGTTTTATAGTTAGATATCTATTACTAAGCAATGCTAGGAAAGTTTTATATTTATATTGTAAAAGTTAACATGCTATAATATATATACACATCAGTGGGTATGCTAGTAATACATATCAGTGGGCCTCACATTCTGCCAATTATGTACATCGTGAAGACCTCGATGAAAAGTGAAGGGAGGGTATTGAGGAACTTAGAAACTCCAATCAGAAATCCTATATGTCGATGCTTATACATGCAGTACCAATTGCCATCGATTCTCCTAATATTTCTGAATGGACGCCGGCAGAGGATTGACCCCTCCTGCAAGCTAACTGCATGCTTTACCATTGGGCCACGAGTCTGACTTATTATAATATTATAAATTTTAATTTCTTCTTCAGAAATTAATTTGATTAATTATTAAAATATCTTAATTATTACAATAATAATTAATTAATTATAATTGCAACAAATTATTTAAATAGGTAACTTACCGTTTCCAAATCTTGGATGTCACTATAAATGCTAATTAATGTAGCTAGAGTAAGAAGTCATCCAAATGATGGTAGAGCAAGTGAGGTTCTCAGTCCTCGATTCTTGCACATCATAGTGATAATTATTGTTAATACCTAAGAGAAGAGATATTGCAGAGCAAATTTATTAGTAGTATGAATATTTTTATATTTCTGAAAAATGATCTGGAGGGGTTTGGTGGTTAGCGAGTGTCGCCTATGAACTTCTTCAATATCAAATACATCACAGTTTCAAGATTGGTTTTCCGTCTCTGTTTCTAATTGGTTCTAATGGTGTGGTTAGATGCAGGTGAGACTGAATTGTCCTTCGATTGGGTTCGAATCGTTAATCTTCCCATATTCCTCTGGGAGAATTCGATTAAAATTCCGGTTTAACGATATGGCTGTAGGGAAATATTCCACTGTGATCCATGTCATATAAGTTCCAATGTGCTAAATCTTGCTGAATCATTGGTGAATGATAAAATTAAAATGGCCATTGTTCTTAAAAAATTTTCGTTTTTAAAAATATTTGCAATTATTGACTAGTTTTTACAAAACTCAAATGCATACAAAGTGATATGAAGAACGAAGATAGAAAATATTTCATCTACAAAATAATATGATTGAACCAGCTAGCCAAGAGGCCTGGATAATTATGGGTTTATATTTAGATATCAGTCGAGATGGTTATTAAAATGATCGTCACAAGTTTTTATCTTTAAATTGACGAAGAACTTGATTTAAAAAACTTTTTATGTTAAGGTTAAAATGCTTTAAAGTTAAGCTAAAACATTTAAAAATAAAGTTAAATACTCTAAATAATAATAAAACGGAAAATATTTTATATCAAACAGAGCAAATTTTTACATATTTTTACAGTAATATAATGAACTTACAATTGTAATAAAATATGCAGTGGCTGCTATTAGTCCATCAAATCCAGTTTTAGGATTATTTACATAGGAAAACACCTCTTTAGATACGTCAACTGAACATATTATCAAAAGGATCCATTTCAGTGTCTGTAAGAGAAGAAGATAAATGAATAATACATTCTGATTCTGAAACCTTCATTAAAAAGTCAGTCATATTAGTTTATTTAAATTCAATGTATTTTAGTATTATAAAATATAGGATATACTGAAATATTCAAAACTTACTACTTTTAAAATAGATAACGTTGTCCATGGAGTAGGATTTCCATGAGCTCTACAGATCTTAGGTATTTCAAAAGAGCAACAATCCACAGAACACCGCAGGAGCCAAGAACCAAAACCAAATTTTGAAAACATTGACTCACGTGTGGCTTCTGAACATCCCAAGAAACACTAGAATTCTGAAAAACAATGAACACAAAGTTGAAAAATGAGTAAATAGACAAGATGCATTATTTTTTAGATAGAAATCATTCTACGATTTGTACCCAAAAGGAGTTCCGCAAATACTTTCTAAGGCCATGTTTGAGCGTTCTCATTTCTCCCTGTCACTAGTAAGTACGTTCTTTATGCATTTAGTGCTCAGAATTACATTTATCAGCGGTTTCACATTCGTCATGAGATTCTATTCATTTATTTATCGGTACCGATAATTTTGGTTATCTTTTCTGTATCATGCTGTGTCTTTCTGTATCATGGTTGTTTTCAGGCGCTATTTTGGTTTTCCTTTCATTACTGATGAGTTCATTTTTGCAGAACTTAATTCGGCTTCATACAGAAGGAAAAAAAAAATGTACATTTCTGCGGGATTTATGCTTCATTAGAAAAAAGATGTGGCAATTATTTAAATTAAAGTATTTTCTAACATACAATATTCCCTTTAATATAAAATAAATTTTGTTACATTCAGTCTTCTTTATAAAAAAAAGCTGATGGCAAGCTAATTCAATCCATATTATCAATGCCAAGCTAATTCCATCCATATTATCAATGACAAGCTAATTCAATTCATATTAATTCATTTAGGGCAAATGTTACTTTCTGAGCAAGGGAAGTAGAGGGACATTTTACTGCACTGAATAATTTACTAATTACAGATATTTTGATAAACATATTAAGCTTTTAGGTCTCCTGTCTGATAGTTAAGCGTTTGAATTAAAGGCTCTCTGTTTGAAATCTCACAAGTGAGCCGAACCAAAAATCTCCTTCTTTTTGTCTGGAATAAGACGATAAATATGTCAGTAGAAAGTCTATCCATTGAGTTTGAGCGACCTAATGGCCAATTGGCTAGCCCGCTGGCCTTACGTACAGTTACATTACTTACACTCTGGCCTTACGTACAGTTACGTTACTTACACTTTGGTCTTACTTTACATCAGGTTTGAATACTGGCAGTGGCATGAATGTTTGTAAGTGACTGAGAATCCACTCTAAATTGTAAGTCCCCGCCTAATTAGTCTAAAGTGTGCAAAAAAAAAAAAAAAATTGACATTAGATTGATAAACCACCTTAAACCATTGAATTCGAGGAGAAATCTGAAGGATACAAACCCACTACATGCTGCCTGTAGCATGAGAACAAAAAAGTCTTGACAAAATTTCTTTGTTGCGATGCAACTCTATTTCCATGATGAGTTTGACTTTGATGCAAGTGAATAAAGCATTGTCACAATTTCATTAATTAAACAAATATGCTAAAACTCCTCTGTAAGTTATACTTAAAATTATAGCTTATACGGATTTAACAGTCGTAATTAAATTACAGAAATACTGTTAGTCAGGAATTTTATCTGAAATTTTTTATAAAACTTTATAAGTTATGGACCTATGAGATATAATAGGATTAAAGTTTTAATAAATATTTTGAGTAGGAAAAATGAATTTTTAGTATTGCTAATCTAATATTTGAATTAAATCAGAATTTTTTTTCCAAATTAGAAAAAAATTAAGAAATGCTTATTCAGGAAAATAGTTTTTCGTCACATTTTTACTATAGTTATTTCAATTCGGAACTTAATTACAATTTAATTAATTACAAATTGTAGATTCGTAGATAACCATTTCTTGTCTATATACATATTTACTGGTTTTGAAACACACAAGTAGATTGTATTGCTATTTCGTATAAAAATCAACAATCATTTTAAAATTAGTTTCTAGCGTATCAATCATATCCGATTAGACTACCGGGAAAAAGTTTCTATGATTCGAGATAAAATATTGCTCTTTTATTACGGCATTAAATTCGAAGAATGATTTTACAATAAGAATCATGAATTAGATATGATTGTTTCACAAACTAGATAAGGATTGAAATAGCATGGTTTGCAGAAAATATATTTTTGGCAAATTATGTATTTATTTAATTTATATAAATTCATAAGCTCGTTAAAATGTAGCTTAAAAATATATCACAAGATTAGAATAAAACAGTCTTTTTAGTTGGGTGACGATTAAGTATATTTATTATAAGATATAATGACCTATATATATTTCGATTTATCGAATTAGTCGGAGATATAATCGCGAATGTCATGTGTTTATCTGTTTTTGTTTTTTTGAGATAAGGTTTTTTTTTTTTTTTCAGTCTAATTGATGGTATTCTTATTAAAGGAAATACAAAAAGTTTATGCAGGTTATAATAAAAAATATACATAAAATTTTATAAGCTTTTAATTTTTTTTATTTTTCACTTAATATAAGAATAAGTTTAGTACCACATACTGTTTTATGATTATGCTCCTTAATTAAAAATATTAATTAAAAATATAATCTCTAAAAGTGAGAGGCACTTACAGATAGAACAAAATATGAAGAATAATTTTCATCTTGTACTTCTTTAAAATAATATTTTGGTATTTTATAAAATCTAAAATTTTAAATTGGGAAAAATTTGGTTAAAACAATTTTAAAACACAAAAACTTTAAAAGCAAACCTAAGAAGTAACCCTACTAGCTATTCATAGATGGCACCACGATCGGAAAATTCATTTATATTGATGCTTCCGTTTTTCGTCAGGGAAACTTAAAGCAATTACCATTACCAAACAAAATGGAAATGATTTTCGCAGTGCAAAGGGCTAAGCATTCGGTCGCTTCAAACGAATATCATTTTAGTGCCTAAAACAACCTAAAAAGAATATCTTTTTCTTACCTCTTCTCTATTAATATAAAAGTAAAAAACTAATATAACAATCAATCAGATAAACGAACATATTTTTTGATTTAAACGGAAAAAAAATATAAAAAGAATTAAATTCTACATAAGAGAAATTAAATTTTACTTAAATAAAAAAATTTCACATTACATGCCTTGAACAATTTAACACTAGTGGAAAATAAAATCTCAATAAGAAGAATGAGTTGTGCTAGATAAACGAAATTTGTGAGGCATGTTTGCATATCTAAAAGATGAATTTTATTCAATTTTTGCATTAGATAAATAATAGTTGCGCTAACAGAGCCACTATGAACGAGAAAATCAGGTTTACTTTAAATATGCGAGGCAAACTTTGTGAACGTTATTTACATTCTAGATTGGAAGTTGTCAGCTAGATTTAAGTCAAGAAATTCTTTAAACAGACGAAGAAGGCAGTCTCAGAAGCTTACCTAATTTGAGACCCTGTAATAGGGCTACCAAAAGGTGAATTTCTTTTCGCAATATTGCACAAAGACCTGGCAAAGATGTATCCACTGTGCATGATTGTTGGTAGCAGTCGTCACCAAAAGGTACTGCCTTTAAGAAGACCAGGGTCAAGTCAAACATGGGCCACTACTGAGAGGGATGACCGCTATATTCTTCGCATGGCTGTAACACATCCTATTGTATCTGAACTAGAAATTAGAGCTTCTGTTACAGTGAGAGTGACACAAAGAACAATAATAAATCAATTATTTGAGGGACAATTGCGAACCAGATACTCTGTAGCTTTCATGCGACTAATTCCAAATTTCCACCATCTGCAACTTCTGTGGTGTCAAGCTAGAACTCTCTGGAGGTCGATGTGAAGATCTATTGTGTTCTTAGATGGGAGTCTTGTCTATCTTGATGGCAGCGATGGCCGTTATGTTAGAAAGTGGCCAGGTTAGCAATTGGAGCCAATCTGTCTGCCACTCATACGTATTGGATCTACGCCAGGTGTTATGATCTTGAGAGTAATTCACTATGACAACAGAAGGACTCATATCATTTTCCCACATTCCTTGACAGAAAATTTGTACGTCAAATTGGTGATTGAACTGGTTGTGCTATCATTATTCCAGAGGGCGTTTTCCAACAGAATGACCTCACATGTATCTAGTCGATATATTGCCTTGTCCTGAGATATCACCAGTGCTAATCATGTATGGGACATTATTGCACGACAAATCCAGAGGCATCCACAATTAGCACGAACCACTACGGATTTGATTGACCAAGTGCAACTGGTATGGAATTCCATCCCACAAAATGACAAATTCAATGCACGACACAATACATGCGCGTTTGCATGTTTGCATTCAAAATCGTGGAGACTACAGTGTTTATTTGTGCACCACGATTTCACATTCTAAATAGAATTTCTCGAGCATACTTTAACTTGTAAACTTAAAAATTAAAAATTATTATTATTATCACGTTTAAAATTGTGTTTCAACAGATCGCAATAAAAAAAATACCGAAAAGTTTTTTTTACAAAATTGAGTTATTGTAAATATATGTTAACTATTAAATTTTGTGGGGAAAAATAGCCAAAAGTTAATATTTTCCTAAGTCATTTTAGACTTAAATAAACATTAATTAATTTTATTGAAAATTTTAATAAATTCATACTCTACTTGTAAAAGTTATATTCGAAATAAGAATAATTAGTAGACAAATAAAATACTCGGATTTCCTCTAATTAACATATTTTTTTTTTTAATCTTTAAAAAAAACTATTTAGAAATACCATTTCTTGTTTAATATGTTTCTTAGAATCAGCAATTCATTACACAAATTGATTAATGAAATGACTGACTTTATAATTCTGCTAAAATAATTTTGCATTCAATTAAAAAAAAAAAAAGTTAATTTGTCCAATTAGGTAAAATAAAGTATGCCATTTTGTAATCAAAATAAATTATTGCAATTCATTACACAAATTGATTAATTAAATGTCTGATTTTATAATTCTGCTAAAATAAATTTGCATTAAACTCGTAATAAAATTGATAAGTCCAATTAATTAAAATGAAATATGCCATTTTTAATCAAAACAAAGTATTCCAATCTCAATACAAAGGAGTAAAGATTATTTTCTTCTATTTACAAAATATACAAATGTTTCGAATTAATTGTAATTGATTACATTAAATAAACAACAATGTACCATTAAAATCACTTTATTTAAAGTGATTTTAACAGTACATTGAATAAAAAGTACTTTCAATAAAAATGATAGTTTTATGTATTTTAGAAATAATACTAATGTATTATTCACTGACATTAAAAATGTTTATATTACATCGCAATTTAAATTTAATGGCTTCTTAAAAGTATTATATAAAGAAAGAAAGAGTTCGTATTTTTATTAAAGTAATCAATTAATTTAGAATACAAAGAAACATGAATATTTTTCCAACAGAGAGAACTTGTAGTGGTAGGGGTACTGGAAGGACTCACGTTGGGTAGTCAGATTGTAAATGGGGCTGTGATTAAGCTGATATACTTGAGGCACATGTTTGAAAACTAGCAGTTTTATTTACACACTTACAAACACAACATAAATATAATTAAACCCAAACAATATTTAACATATTAAAAGTAAAAGACAGATAATTATAATTATAGCTTCGTAGAAAGACGCCACTTCTGAGCTTGCCACGAAAGGATTCGGGTGAGAGTCTGTAGGCCAACCAATAAGCAGGGTTGAGATAAATATATTTCCTCTCGGGGTGAGGGACTGTATACCAACTAAACATTTCTCAGCAGAAGCGCATGATAGCGCTGTACGTCCTCTCTGATGAGTATCGCGAGGCCGATTGCCCATTTCTCCTGAACGACACAGAGGGGCACTTTTGCCAATGTGTAAGAGGAAGCATGGTTACAAACTTATTAATTTTTCACATGTTTATATAAAATAAGTTATATTAAAAGAGATAATTATCGCTTGTATGTCAATTCCTTTTAAAATAATTTTGATAGAAAAGTAATTCAAACTTTGAATTAAAAAAAAAGCTTTTAAACAATGACATTATTCTTAATATATTATCCAACAAAAACAAGTAAATCAGACAAAAAGGCTTTTAAGCAATAACATTATTATTAACATATTACCCCACATAAACAAGTAAATCAGGCAAAAAAAAAACTTTTATACAATAACATTATTCTTAATGTATTATACAACAAGAACAAGTAAATCAGAAAAAAATCTCTTAAACAATAACATTATTCTTAACATATTAAGTAACAAAAACAATAAATTAGTATTAATTTATCAAAATTATACCGAAATTGTTTTGGATATAGTACCAAGATCCACAAAAAAGAAAAAGAAGACTTCAAACTAGTGGTTGATATTTTAATAAGTTAATTGATATGCTACCTGTGCTAAAATTTCTTCAGTATCTAGGTCTTGTTACAGAATGTTCTTGATAATTTATCAATATGCTTCAGGGATTAGCCTCCCAGAGAATTATTGCATTTGTTGTATTCTATAATTATGCCATATTATTAAAAATAATTTTTAATTTTAATACAAACTACGAAAGGGTCTTTTTTTCTTTCTTACCTAAGTATCATTGACTGGTATGTGAAAAAAAAAGTTGCTTTAATAATCACACTTTCTCAGCCGACTTTCTTTAAGGTGAATAAAGCTATGCTTGCATTAAAATTACAGAGAAAATTTAATAGTGTGTCTTTGACAGTATAAATGTAAACATATGGAGTATTATAATATTATACTTTTTGTTCACTTTATGTTTGTTGTAAAAGCTTCACTTTATGTTGTAAAGCTTCTTTTAGAAAATTCATCATAAATAAGGTAATTTATGCAAAACTAATTTGAATATATATTAAACTTTATAATATATTCATAATAATATAATTACTTTATAATATATTTACAATACAAACACAGCATTACTTGGTTAATCTAATGTAATTTCTGATGAAATCTCAAAATTCTTTCTAAAATAAATAAAAAAAAAAAATAACACTTTTAGTTTTGTTGATTAAAAAAAGAAATTATTTTTATATATTTAAAAAAAAAAAATTATTTTTATATATTTAAAAAGAAATTATAAAATTTAAATCATTTTAAGTAAGTAATTATTAAAATAACTCTATACAATGTAAAATAAAAAATAATTTTCTTTATGAAATAGGTTATGAATAGATTATAAGTATATTATTGTGTTAGAAAATTTTTTTGTCCTGAAATATTATTGAACAAAATGCTTTAAAATTAAAAAAAAAAATTATTTTAACTATGCTTCAATAATTTTATACTGAAGAAACTAAAAAGCAAATAAGAAAATATATAAAGAAGGAAAAATATTTCTACTTGCAAAATATAATTAATTATTTGCCATACTCGTAGCTCAGTGGCAACGATAAGAATTAGGGTTGAACACCAATCCGCTGGACGCTCCATCACAAGAGAAGCTGACTTTTTCCCTTCATCTACGAGTAGACTACTCATGAGATGTCTGTCCCGCACTGCAGGACACTGAGGATTAGGCAAAACAACATTAAGTTATTTTATAAATAGAAATAATATTGCAAAGTAATTGTAAAGAACATAGAAAAACAGAATGTACTTTATATATATATATATTTATACACACACACACACACACACACACACACACACACACACACACACACACACACACACACACACACACACACACACACACACACACACACACACACACACACACACACACACACACACACATATATATATATATATATATATATATATATATATAAAGAGAGAGAGAGAGAGAGAGAGAGAGAGAGAGAGAGATATATATATATTCTCTATTAAGCGCCAGGTGGGCAAAGGAGTGCAGGGGTTGCACTAAATATACTTGTTATATAAAACTAACACTTGTAATATATAATACTTGCTAACTATATGTAATAACTTGTAATATATAATGCACTCATGTCCATAAATTAAGGATAATGAAGTTCAGGCAAAAAAAGAAACAGAAGCAAAACAAATTTGACTTATTTGTAAAGTCTATTTATTAAACAAAAGGTAAAGAGCGAAAAAGATGCTATATGTTTGACATAATTAATAAAAATTGAGATTTTTACTCCCTGGAGCAAATTTCAAAAAAGAACCTATTTACAAAAAACGGTTAGTATGATGGTTAATATGGATTATGTCTCCCGGACGATGCAAAACAGGCCTTACAACGCCTAGGCATGCTGAGTATCAAATTATCAATTTGATCTTGGGGAATATTACACCACTCATCAAGCAATGCCCTCCGAAGTTCCGATTGACAGGTGGGAGGGTTGATGGGCTGCAATTCGTCGGCCAAGCATATCCCACACATGCTCTATTGGATTCAAGTCCGGTGAGTATGCTGGCCAATCCATACGGGTGATATCCTCCAATTGAAAGCATTCGTCTACAATGTTTGCACGGTGAGGACGGGCGTTGTCATCCATAAACAGAAATTCAGCACTCATGGCGCCCCGAAGCAAACGTACATGTTGTTCCAGAATGATATCCCGATAGATGTGGCCTGTCATCGTTACACTCTGAACATGCAGGTCAGTTCTGGAACCAAGAATAATTCCTCCCCCAAACGAGCCATCCTGCACCACCGTAACGGTGTCGTTCAATGGTGTTCTCTTGGTGGTAACGGTTACCTGGCGCTCTCCATATGAAAGTCCGGCGAGAATCAGACTGCAAACTAAACCTGAACTCGTCGGAAAACATCACACAAGACCACTGTTGCGGTGTCCACAATGCATGCTCTCTACTCCAGGTTAATCGCAGGCGACAGTGAGTTGTGGTAGATCAATGTGCCCTAAGCGTCTGTACACGGTCTGTCTTGAAACTGTCGTACCGGTAGCTGAAGAGAGCTGACGAGACAGGTCTGATGCTGTGCTCCGTCTGTTTCTTTTGGCAGTAACTGCTAAATACCGGTCCTCATTCGGCGTTGTAACTCGGGGGCGACCTGTGCTGTAACATCTACTCACATTACCATCATCTTGGAATCGTTGCCAAAGCCTGGAGATGATACTCTGGGCGATTCCAAGTTCCTCGGATACTTCCAGCTGGGTACGTCCACATTTCATTCGTCCATTAATTCTACCACTTAAAAATCATCCAAATGCTTCCTTTGTGTCATAACTATGCGGTCATTGCACTGAAAGGCTTTTAAAGCGCTTGTGAACAATTTTACTTCTTTGCCTCCATTCCTTATATGCCCCTCTCTTACACTCTCGTTATTGTGACGTACGATCCGCGCCATCTGGTGGTTTCCTGTAATTTGCATATTCTTCTTCAAGATGTGTGTGATAATTCTACAGGTGAAATTTTTATTTTAGAGTTCAATTTCTGTGTGATTCTGAATTATCATTAATTTATGGACATGAGTGTACTATATATTATATAATACTTGTTAAATATAGTTGTTATATCTATGTTGTATTTTAGTCAAATATAAAATATATTTTCAACAAATAAAACTTAATTTAGCATACAAAAAAAAAAAAAGGTTGCATTTCTTTCGTAACATTTATTATTTAAAAAATAAAAATCAATTAGCTTTTGTATGTGACGACGTTTCTGTCTTCTTTTGTATTTATCATTTATTCTCCGTGTTTTAATTTTTTTCACTAAAAATAACTTTATTTAAGAAAATTCAACATATGTGTTCATATACGAGTCAATGTTTTTATTGAAGTTATTAAAAACCTTTGTAAACAGCGAAAATACAAAAGATTCAACAAAAATTATGATATTTTTTAAAATTGAAAATATATTTTTTTAATTTTATGAAATTAAAATTTCTGTAAAGTATATTACTTTCAAACTACTGAACGCATGACACTATGTCATTCTTTTCTGTCTCTTCATATTTTTCATAATTTTTTTTTTCATTTTTCGTCAGGAGACAGTAATTTAGTTGAAAAGCAGTTTGCATACTTTATTTTATAGAGTTTGTTTATATTTTACTAGTTTTTCTTATTGTCAGTAGACTGCTTGAAAATACAGTAGTTTTCAGTCCTAAAAAAGTTTTTGCAAAATTGTAAACCTCTTTTACATGCTTCAAGTACATTTTGTTCTGTATAAAATAGTTAAAAAAATAAACTAAAATCTCTTAACAAACTGAAAATAACTGAATCAAATAATAGAAAAACAGCGTGCATTCAAAATATCTTTCAGAGATATTTTTAAAGAAAGGTTTTCGTCATACATCGTATAACGGTTTGGATAATGAGATAGATATAAAATAAACTTTAATACCGTCCTACATGACAGGATTAGATATTTATGTTGTATAAAGAAATAAAATTGCCTATACATTTTATATATTTACAATTTATTTATTAAACTAGTGGTGACATGGGAGATATAATACAGAAACTTTTTCTGTACAGTTCAGAAATCTCTACTACTAAACCTAATAACAGTATTAGATTCTTTTTCAGTGTTAGCTTACATACAAAAGTTATTTTGGATTGTTTCATTTCCCTTGATACTTTTTGAAAGCTTGCATGAATTTAAAATATATTTGTAATATTCTATGTCATTATTTTTATCAGCTTCTAACATATCATAAACTTTTATAAAAACAACTTGTTTTTATTTTACGTAAATATGCCACAATTTCTCCATTCGTTTTTAACTCTTTTATTGATGTCATGTAGGAAATGAGTCTGCAAATCAATAGCTCAAAAATAATTCAAACCAATCTTCAATTGCTATTTAAAATTATTAGTAATTTTCAATGACTGCCTATGCTATTTAATTAATTGAAATTAATTTTCGTACTAGTTATTTCAACAACTGATTTTAACTAGATTTTAACAGTACAACCGGTGATTATAATTTAGTTCATTAATGATCACATTTTTGAAAATTAGAATTACTAAATTCAGAAACTATCAGTTTCAATACTTAAATATGAGGTTAAATAATATATTTCCATTTTTCTAAATTTTAATGAATTGTACTAGCAGTTGTGGCCGTGGACTAGCTCTCCGTCATTCGATGCCCCAGGTTTCGGGTTCGAGTCCTGGTGTGTGCCATGGATAATTGTAGTGGCTCGGATTCCACTTTATAGTTCTCCGGTCTAATATGACTGTAGAGCGTTGGGAGTAGGGCTGACAATCCTCTCTGTAAAAAGAAGCCATCTCCTGTCTCGAAATCTTCAAGTAGGCAGACGACCTTGGGCTACCATGGGCTGTAGTGCAAAGGAGTTAGAAATACTAATAGTTGTATATACAGAGAAAATAAAAAAGAAATATACCATTGCAATGGCAGACTTATTAAAATATTTGAAATTCATACTTTTAATTAAATTGATAAAGAAATAAAATTGTTTTTACATTTTATATACTTACAATTTATTTATTAACGCAGTGCTGATATAGGGGATATAATACAGACACTTTTTCTGTACAATCCAGAAATATTTACTAAGCTTAATAATCGTATTAGTTTCTTTTTCAGAGTTAACTTACAGAGAAAAGTTACAAAATTGTCCTGTAGGCCGACAACCTTAGATCACCATGAGCTGTAATGCAAGGAAGTTAGTTATACTAATAGTTGTATATGCAGATAAAATAATAAAAAAATTACTTATTAAAATTATTAAACTTATTAAAATATTTGAAATGCATACTTTTAATTAAATTAATTGATTTCCCCAATAAATAATTTTTCAGTTGTTAATGAAGCTGTAAACAGACTTCGAATGCTCAAATTTTGATTTTGATAAATTTAAAAAACTACAAAAGTATCAAAAATGAATGTAAAATTCTTATTTATATTTGATTATGGTTTCAAAAATTCCAAAAATTCCTTTAAATAACTTGAGGTAGTCTACAAGAAAACCATATATTGTTATAGATTGCTCACATTAATCCATTCAATTACAATAATATACTAGAAATTATGAGAATTTACACTTCATACCATACATCCATATTTTTCCTTAACCTAAATGGAAATAAAATTAAATTTCCTTTTATTTATATTGTATGGCCAGAAAAAAATATCTGTTTCCACTGGTTGTTTTTATAGTAAAGAATACCGTAATTTCAGAGCCGTCTGTTTGGCTCGAAATAGAGGGAGGGTTTTGAAGCGAAATAATGAAAAGATGAAAAGCATTAAAAAGTAGTGAAAATGACGCAGCCAACCATGTAATTATGCAAAACACTGCACTAAAATGTGAAATAAAACGTAACAGGAGAATAAATAAACAAATAAAATTGCTTTTTATGAAAATTCCGTTCGTAAAATTAGAATTTAAACTTGTTTGTGTCTTTTGATATGCTAGAATAGATTTGAATCAATTTTGACCGCAGGACCAATAACAAGCAAAATGTTTTTGGAGGAAAGCACACACCTACACAAATACGTTGATAATTCAGAAATGATTTAGGCAGCGTAACATATTGTTTTTCTCGATTATAGGGAAAGTAATCATGAATAATTAGGTAGACCTTATTGCCTAGGTGCATCTGCTGCTATTGCTCAAAATTTATGATTCAGCACATATAGGATCATGTTATTCCATACCGTTACAGTTATGGTTCTGAAACTTTTTAGGGTCTCTTGAGTGGCGGTCTCTTAAACATTTTTGAGGGAATACAGACACCTTGAAAATTTGAAATATTTACAGTTAATATAGTGTCAATAATATATTTATCTTTTAGAAGGAAAATAAATTAATTTATTCTACATATAAAAACTATAAATAAAGCAAAATATAAAACAATAAAAAAATCTATTTTTCTTGGTACAGCAAATTATCATTTTAATATCAGTTTAACTTTTAACTGACAATGCTATTATTAAGATGTTAAATTAAGGAGTCGATTAAAAACAAGATTAAACAGACCTACTAATGAAGATAATATAACACCCAGAGTATAACCAGCATCATTTAGAAAAAAATGTATTAGCGAGGTAAAAAAACGGTACGTAGCAACAATTGCAAATAGTTCAAATTTCAGCTAATTTATTCATTAGCTGTGACCCACGGAACAGCGAACCCCAGACGCATTTCATTCATGCTTACATTGTTAATGCTTTTATTAAGTTTACATTGCATTAATGTTTACATTGTTAATGCTTTTATTACGTTTACATTGTTAATGCTTTTATTACACTTACATTGCATTAATGCTTTTATTACGCTTACATTGCATTAATGCTTTTATTGCACTTACATTGCATTAATGCTTTTATTACGCTTACATTGCATTAATGCTTATTGCATTAATGTTTTTATTGCACTTACATTGCATTAATGCTTTTATTACGCTTACATTGCATTAATGCTTACATTATTAATGCTTTTATTGCTTTTGCATTAATGCTTTTATTACGCTTACATTGCATTAATGCTTACATTATTAATGCTTTTATTGCACTTAGATTGCATTAATGCTTACATTGTTAATGCTTTTATTGCACTTACATTGCATTAATGCTTTTATTACGCTTACATTGCATTAATGCTTACATTGCATTAATGTTTTTATTGCACTTACATTGCATTAATGCTTTTATTACGCTTACATTGCATTAATGCACATTGCATTAATGCTTACATTATTAATGTTTTTATTGCACTTACATTGCATTAATGCTTTTATTACGCTTACATTGCATTAATGCTTACATTATTAATGCTTTTATTGCACTTACATTGCATTAATGCTTACATTGTTAATTGTTACATTGCAGTAATGCTTATAATTAATGAGTAGGTTTAAAGTATTGAGTTAGCGTAACTGAAACGACGAATGAAAAGGACACCACAAACACACAAAGTTGTTATTTTAAATTATATCGTCTTATCTCAATTATTTACTATGTTACTAAACAACAATAAATCCAATAATATTATTAAAAATAAATAAATTAATCAATATCCCCACATCTTTTATTTTACAAATCATAAAAAAATTACTTTTCCTTATATTCCACATAGTTAAGAATGCTCCAATTAACGTTCCGTTTAATTTTTTTTTTGTCATTTTAGTATTTATTTCTGATTTTCATTGAAGATTTTCCAAAATTATTTAAGTGTAAGGAATTTTTGTAAATTTTATTTTTGTAGTTATTGATAAGCTCGAATTAAATTTTATTTTTGTTATTATTTATATACGCTCAATTGCTTTATTGAATTCTTATTTTTTGTTTTTTTACACCACTTGTAATAAAAAAATTAGATTATGCAGAAATTGCCTCATGGATATCAACTTCAACTTAGACTAGGGGCTTAAAAGTTATTCTACTTTGTCGGTGGATTTTCTTGTTTTATGAGGCAGTTTTTTATACTATCTTACAGTATCTTACAGTATGATAGGGCAAGGCATCGTTGGATGCTAGGATACTTATCTTACCCTATCGTAGGGCAAGATAGCATTAACCTTACAAGTGGCATTCATGTAATGAAAGTGTCGATAGATCCTTGCGTTTAATGGGCGGTTGCGTAACGGGTGAGAACTCTGAAGTTGAGGAAAAAGAGTGCATCAACATGAAATGGGACATGTTTCTCGATACTCTGTGGAAATGGTGGATTCTTTTTTTTTAAACTCGATGTTTTTCAGGTCATTTTACCTTCCAATAGAACTCTTTTTGAACAGTTTCGCTCACTACTACTTCAGAATGCAAAGAACATGTCTACCTTTACAAATAACTAACAATTTCCAAACAGAAGAATTGCTGCATATATTTCGACCTACGTAAATATCACGAGAGAAGACCTTTCTACAAATTGATGTGTGCAGATGATGGCGCCTTTATTTTATTGTGTTAATTTTTTTTCGAATTGTTTGTATTTTTAATTATTAAATTTATTGGCTAAGAATTTTTTTTAAAAATTTAAAAACGAAAATTCAATGAATCTTTTTTTTTTAACGAAGCCATATAACATGTAATATATGAATATAATGTTAACCCAGTTTGTTTCTTCATTCATGTATATATCATTTCTTTAATAATTATCAGAAAAGTATTTTTGATGAGGCAATGTTTCAGAATTTTTGGAACAGAATTTAAATTTTCTCTCTTTTCAACTATCAAAATAAAATGAATGATTTTTTTCTATATAATTTGCTTCATTTTTTTACGTATGAATTATTTCGCTCTTAGAATTTTAATTCCCTCAAAAATATTTTTATTATTCTCGAAACCAGTAGGTTGCATGCCATCCTACATCAATATAGTATATGAAAGTGAATGCATATATAAATATCTGCAACATGTAAAGTGTGATAAGTAATCAATAATGATGAAGGAATTATTATATTTAAATTAATTAAAATCATTTTACTTTTTTTCTGCAATGTTTACGGGAGCTTTACTTGATATGTCTTTACTGTGTATAATAGTCAAACAAAATTATCAATATTGTATCAATAATTATTCAAATTTATGTTGCTGCACCTAGTGATGCACAAAATTTAAAAAAAATTTCAATAATTTTTTTGAAAAAAAAAAATTATACTTAATCTCTTTCATTACAGGTATTAGACGTACTATTAAAAAATATTTCAGATGAAACGTTTTTAAGTTGAAAGTTACTTCAAACAAGTAAAAAAAAAAAAAAAAAAAAAATTAAAGTCAATTCCTACTTTTTAACTTAAAATTTTCCTCTTACATCTGGCGCCATCTATTGGTAGATACTTGCAACTTAAATCTAAAAAAAAAACTGAAATTAATTAATTAAATTTAACTAATGAATTAATATTTGAAAAAAACTGTATTAATATCAAGTGTCATCCCCTACAAGTTCAAAAAAATGTATTTGAACTTGAGTGGATGAATAAAAAGTATTTTATTAACGATTGAAAATTTGAACAAGATATATATAGGGAGAGTGGGAACTAATAGTAGGAATTGAAAAAGAAAACTATAGCTGGTGCAACCAGTTTTCAATTTACAAAGATTCAACTCACAAATGATGGTTAAAAGAAAGAGGTGTCAGTATTTCAAGATACTCACTATTTTGAAATTTTACTTTTAAAATATTATCTTCAGAGGAAAATATTCATCGTTATTTTTCAATTAAGGATTGAAAAAATAATGATAAATAATAATAAATAAAATAATGATAATAGTAAGGAAATAATAAAAAATAAGGATAATAGTAAGAAATAATAAAAAGTAATGTTAATAGTAAAAAATAAATAAAAAGTAATCATAATAGCAAAGAAATAATTAATAGCAAATGCAAATGATATCAGTTTTGAATACGCTGCGATACCAACTGATGTTATCGTTTTCAGAAGAAAAAAATAAGGCTTGATGAAGATTGTGAAAACGTGTGCAAACATTTCTCTACGATAGTCAGAATGTATGAAGGGAATTTTCCGAGTTTTCTCCTGTATGACGTCCAACTATGGGGATCTTACTCCAAAAGTTGTTGTGTTAAAAAAAAATGTTACTCCAATAACTCTAAAAAAATTTACAGGCTAATTTATTGATGTACACTATACATCTAAATACTTTTCAAAAATATTTTGTTTCTGATTAAAATATTCTTGTTTCATATACAATAATCTGTTTTTTAACTGAATAACAATGTTATTCAAAAATTTAATTGCTGAAAAAATAATTTTTTTAACATTTAATTCTTTTTTTAACTGGCTAATAATATTCTGAACTCTTTCAATTTTGCTTAAAACTTCCTTATTCATTTATCACTAACTGAAATAAACTAAATCAAATAAACGATATCAACAATAAAAAAGATAAAAGTCTGGACACATTTTTTTTCTTGTTGAGAGTATTGCAAATTCCAACAAGATAACGCTTAAAAATGAAATTACCTACTTATGCGGCTATAACATAATCTTATAATGTTACAAGAACTTATTCCTATCATTTATCGACTCAAGATTACAAACAAACAGAATCCTACAGTTTTTATAATATCTGTACCTATGCACAATCGATAAATTTCGATAATCATATTTAATACTTTATATGCACTGCTCTTTAATGCAAAAGTACTAATAATGTCATCTATATTTGCCTATTTTATGTGTCTTGAAATCTCAAACATCAAAGCTATCATCAAAATCATCAACATTTTGATGAAGCCATTTATCATTAAACTCTATCGTTGTTTTTAGGACTAATATTCTGAAAACTTCAATTTTTATTAAAAGTTCCATATTTATTTATCACTAACTGAAATAAAATAAACAATATCAACAATAGAAAGATAGAAGTTCGAACAAATTTTTTTTTTTCTTGTTGATAAGGTTGCAAATTTATACAAGATATTTAACATTAACATGTCATCTATATTTGCCTATTTTATGTGTCTTGAAATCTCAAACATCAAAGCTATCATCAAAATCATCAACATTTTGATGAAGCCATTTATCATTAAACTCTATCGTTGTTTTTATGACTAATATTCTGAAAACTTCAATTTTTATTAAAAGTTTCTTATTTATTTATCACTAACTGAAATAAAATAAACAATATCAACAATAGAAAGATAGAAGTTCGAACAAATTTTTTTCCTTGTTGATAAGGTTGCAAATTTATACAAGATATTTAACATTAACATTTCAGCTATATTTGCCTATTTTATGGTCTTGAAATCTCAAACATCAAAGCTAATTTTTCAGTTGTGATATTTATGCAATGAATAAAATGCAAGCATTGTTGTTATTTATATACGAAGAACAAATGTATCACTTTATATGACATTATATGCCTTAATTGCCACAGACGAGTCATTGTTCTTAAAATAATATATTATACTTATTTAATATAATTTAAATAATATTACATATTTATTAATAGAAAAAACTTCAATGTATCTTTTTTACTTTACCCGTTAAAGTCTTATTTTGGTGAAGCCATTTATTATTATCTGAGAAATTCTATTGTTGTATCTAACAAACTCTTTGTTTTTATGACTAATAATATTCTGAACTCTTCAATTTTCCGTAAAAGTTCATTATATATATTTATCACTAACGGAAATAAACTAAAAAAAAAATAAACAATATCAACAATAAAAATAATATAGAAGTCCAAACAAATTTTTTTTTTTTTCTTGTTGAGAGGGTTTCAAATTTATACAAGATATCTAACATTTAATAATGAAATTACCCACTTATGCTACTATACTATAATGTAATCTTGTAATTTTACAAGAAACCATTCATAACATTTATCGACTCAAATTTGCAAGTATACAGAAGCCTACAGTTTTTATAACATTTGTACCTAAGCACAGCCGATAAATTTCTATAATCATATTTATTTATACTAAAGTACTAATAATGCCAGCTATATTTGTCTATTTTATGTGTCTTGAAACCTCAAGCATCAAAGCTAATTTTTTTCAATTGTGATATTTATACAATGAATAAAATACAAGTATAGCAGTTATTTGTATACGAAGAACAAATGTATCCTTTATATGACATTATACGCCTGGATTGCCACATACAAGTCATTGTTCTTAAAATAATACATTATACATACTTAATATTATTTAAATAATATTACATATTTACTATTAGAAAAAACTTCATTGAATCTTTTACTTTAGCCGTTAAAATTTTATTTTGATGAAGCAATTTATCATTATCTGACAAACTCTATCGTTGTTTTTATGAAAGAGACAGGCATTTATTTTGCATTTTTTTTTTTTTTTACTAGCAAGGCTTTACTCATTAAAGAGGGGAAAAGGTATTAGCAAAACTGTTTTTAGGGAAATTTTGATACCCAAAAAACTTTCAGCATTGCTAAAATTTATTAATTTACCTCGTCTATAAAAGTTAATATATTCGAAAAATATTTTGTTTTTCTAAGAATTGCATGAATGTAGCCGTATTTCGTAAATAAAATTCGATTCTTCTGATGTTTTAATCGCTTTTTTCAATTCCTTCTTTATTAGCTCACACTCTCTCTATATATATCTTGTTCAAATTTTCAGTCGTTAATAAAATACGTTTTATTCATCCACTCAAGTTCAAATACATTTTTTTGAACTTGTAGTGGATGACACTTGATGTTAATATAGTTTTTTCAAATATTAATTCAGTAATTAAATTTAATTAATTAATTTTAGCTTTTTTTTAATTTAAGCTACATGTATCTACCAATAGATGGCGCCAGATAAACTTAAAAAAATGAAAGAAAATTATTTATAAATGACTTTCTGCAATATAGTGGGGAAAAAAAGTAGAATTGACTTTAAAATTTTTTTTTATATTACTTGTTTTTAGTTATATTTCTCTATATATTTAAGAACTAACGTCATTCAAATCAAACAATATGAAATGATGTTAGTAATAATATTGGCATGTGATGGATTACATTTCTCTTGTATTTGTTTACCAAATACAATACAAAAATGAGCATACTTTGAAAACACATGAATTTAATGAGTAGTAATTGCAAAAGTGTTAACTATTATAGAGTTATTAAATATTAAATTTTACTTAATTGAATATTAGAGTGTGTATTATAATTTAAATACAATAATTTAAGGATAATAAAATTTAAAAGAAATTAAATAGTAAAATATAAAGTAAAGCTAATTAAATTTTTGTAATTAAATATTGTACGAATAATAACTATTATATGAGCCATTTTTAAGTGTTCATGAAGACTAGCGTGAAGGCGTGAAGTTTAATGAAGACTTCGATGATAATAATTAGCAGCAATGAAAGTCTAAAAGTATATTAAGTTTTGTGTTCTAAATATTATGTTTAAATGTTTGTTCATATTTTTAAACATAATATTTAGAACACAAACTTAATATACTTTACACTTTCATTGCTGCTAATTATTACATCGTCGAAGTCTTCATTTAGTTGTAATTCACAATATATTTAAGATCTAACTTCATTCAAATAAATTAATGGTAAATGATGTCAGCAACAATATTGACAAATGATTATATTTCAGCATTGGTTTATGAATTACAATACACAAAAAGGGTTTACTCTGAAAACACATGAATTAAGTTTTTAAATTGGATAAGTGGTAACTATATAGAGTTATTAAATATTAAATTTTAATTAACTAAATAATAGAGTATGTATTATTATTTAGCTAAAATAATTTGACAATAAAATTTAAAAAACTTGTAAACCGTAAAATATATAGTAACGCTAATTAACTTTTTGTAATTAAATAATGTAAGAATAAAAATCATTACATCAGCTACTTGAATTATTATATGAATAAACATTTAAATATAATATTTTGAACATAAACGTAATTAAATACTCTACACTTTCATTGCTAGGAGTAAATTGCATCGTCGAAGTCTTTATTTTAGTATAATTCGCAATGTATTTAATAACTAACTTTATTCAAATAAAATAGTGTGAAAAGATGTCAGTAACAGTATTGACATATGATTATATTTCTGCATTGGTTTGCGAATACAGAAAAAGTGTATAATCAGAAAACACATAAAAATGTTTTTTCTGTTTCGAATTTAACAATCATATAATTAATTGTACCAATAACAGAATACAATTCTTTTAAATAATTGTGCGCAAATTTCGAAGGACTATCTTTAAAATATTTAAAAGAAACGGATTTTCTAAGAATTCCTGCACAATTACGAATACGAATGAAAAAAAACAACAACCCAATTTTCTTTGTTGAGTTTATCGAATGGCGTCAGTAATATTTGAAGCGTTATGTCTTATATTACCAAAATAATAATACCAATCTGTACTTCTATTTTATTCTAGTAAACGATGTTCCAAATCGTTTCTCCGAACATTTCAGTAAAACAAACCTTTGAATTGGAAAAATACAAGAAAAGCTACAATTTATTCCACTGAAATACATCGACATTTTATATTTCGATATAGTTTATTTTATTACATTCTTTTTGTTACTAGATACTTGTGTAGTTTTTCTATTGAACGTTTGAAAGTTTAGTTTAATTTTTTATTCCATACTTTTTACTCTTCGTTCTTAAAAATCGATTCAATATTTTTATTTTTTATTTATATATGAATTTATTTTTTTTTCATATTTTTGCTTTTCTGCAAAAGTTTGCTCTCACCCTTTTATAACTGACCAGAAATGTAGTTACATTTTAAAGTTTTATAATAAATTACCACTAAGGATATGTTGTTTTTTATCCCACTTGGTAGACAGCTACATCTAGACCAAGTCCAAGAACCCATGTGGTCTCATGGAAGGAGGGAAAGGGGGGCAGCGTCTGTTGTTGATGGAACAACCGTAAGTAGAAATCTGACTTGGCTTCATGATGCTAACTTTTACAGGGTAGGGGTTGTCAGCCTTACACCTAACGCTCTACAGTCATATTAGACCGGGACCTACTGCTTAAAGTGGATTTCGAACCTCTACAAACATCCATGGCTCCGAGCGCCAGAAAGCTAGTCACTCAGCCATCATGCCCCCAAGAATTTACATGTAGTTTATAAGGAATTGAAAGTTTGGCCAGGCTTTGGAATAGAACGAAATACATGTTTAGTTTTAGTAAATTTCATTAAAAAGTATTCATGCAAAATTTAAAATCTCATATTTTAAATAACTCCCCTTAAATAATATAAACGAGCTATATAAAGCTATCATTATTCTGCAAGAAATTCGCAACATTTTTTTTTTTTCACCTTTTAAATTGTTAACATTTATTTTTAAGAATATATAAGTAGTTTAGAAAATAAATTTAAAACTAATACTGTAAATTTTCCTACAGTAAAATTTATTTAAAATTATTATAAAAAAATGTAAAATTTTTATAAACTGAAAACTGATAATTTAATTTAAACTCATAATTAAATTGATTTTTTATAAATTGATATTGTAAATTTTCCTACAATAAAATTTATTACAAATTATTACAAAGAAATATAAAATTATTATAAGCTGAAAACTAATATTGTGAGTTTTCCTACTGTAAAATCTATTAAAAATTATTATAAAAAAATATAAAATTATTATTGTAAATTTATTGCAGTAAAATTATTTTTTTTTGCAATAACTTAACTGATGATGGTAGTCAGTCAAGTCTGGCGCCATCTGGTGGCGAGAAAATCTGATTGCAATAATAAAAAAAAAAAAACAAGGCTTTTATAGTTTATTAAAAATAATTAATACTTTTTTCGCTCTTCAGAGAAAAAATATTGAACTTCTAACATTTAAATTTTTTAAGTTTTGCCGGAACATACATAGATACAGTTTTAAATATATAGATTATATTATATATTTATGCTGTTGCCACATCGAATTTGCTTTTCAAAAATGCTGAAATTTAGGTGATAATTAGTTAGTTTATTTACTTTTCGTTATTATTGTATAGTTTTTTAATTAAAATTTTGAAATTTTTAATTAATTGCTTTTAATTCCAACTTTTTGCATTTCAATAACAAAAACCGATTTTATGTGCTTATTCCACATTTTCCCTCTCTATTTCAAAATATTGAATCACATTTCAAAATATTGAATATTAATTTTAAAGTGTCATTAATTCCACTTAGGGGCATAAATATAGTTTATATTATTACTATATGAATCATACTACATTTTTCCTATATGAATTACACTATATTTCCTTTTCAAGAATATACTACATTTTATTATTTCTAGATATAAGGCCTTTCGTTAACCACATTGTATTTGCTTTTCAAAAAACTGAATTTTTGATAAGACTTTTTTTTACTTTTTAATAATTTTTTTTATTCAACAACATAATCACATATCGGACGCAGCAATGAATAAAGCAAGCAGCTGTTTTACAACAATCACTTAAGGTTGATGTTATATTATTGCAGATAAAAATTTACATTATATGGAATAGACTTGCTTTTCGGCGTCGGATTTTTAAAATAAAATAATAAATTCAGACAAAAAAAAAAAATTACTAAACTTTTAAGATTTAAATTTTTAAGTTTTGCCGGAACATACATAGAAACATTTTTAAATATTAGATTACATTATGTGTTTTACTATAAACAGTGCCATGCTATTGCCACATTAAGTTTGCTTTTCAAAAATACTGAAATTTTGGTGATGATTCTTAGAATTTATTTGCTTTTCTTATTATTGTGTAGTTTTTTTTTATTGAAATTTAGTTTAATTGCTTTTAATTTCAACTTTTTTGTTCTTCAATCACAAAACCAATTTCATGCGGTTTTTCCACGTTTTCACTCTGTATTTCATAACACTGAAATAATATTTAAGTTTCATTAATCGCATTAGGAACTTAAATATAGTTTGTAATATCACTACATGAATCATATTACATTTTTCCTACATGAATTACATATTACATATCATTTTTCAAGATTATACTACATTTTATTATTTCTTGATATAAGTCCTTCCGCTAACTATATTATATTTGCTTTTCAAAATACTGAATTTTCGGAAAGACTTTTTTTTACTTTTTAATTATTTTTCTTTATTCATCAACATAATCACATGTCGAACGCAGCAATGAATAAAGCAGGCAGCTGTTTTTACAACAATCACTTAAGGTTGATGTTATATTATTGCAGATAAAAAATTGCATTACATGGAATACACTTACTTTTTGGAGACGGATTTTTAAAATCAAATAATAAATTTAGAGAAAAAATTCTAAACTTCTAAAATTAAAATTTTTTAAATCTTGCAGAACATACATAGAAACATTTTTAAATATTGGATTACATTATATGTTTTACTAGAAACAGTGCCATGCTATTGTCACATTAAGTACGCTTTTCAAAAATACTGAACTTTTGGTGATGATTCTTAGAGTTTATTTACTTTTCGTTATTATTGTATAGTTTTATTAATTAAAATTTTGAGATTTTAGTTTAATTGCTTTTAATTCCAACTTGTTTGCTCTTCAATCATAAAAACCGATTTCATGTGTTTATTCCACATTTTCCCTCTCTATTTCATTGAAATAATATTTAATTTTAGAGTTTCATTAATCCCATTAAAAGCTTAGATATAGTTTACATTATTACTACATTACACACTACATTTTTCCTACATGAATTACACTACATTTTAATTTTTTAGATTATACTACATTTTATTATTTCTAGATGTAAAGTATATTGTATTTGCTTTTCAGAAATACTGAATTTTCGGTAAGACTTTTTTTTTTTTTTTGCTTTTTAATTATTTTTCTTTATTCATCAACATAATCACACGTCGAACGCAGCAATGAATAAAGCAAGCAGCTGTTTTACAACAATCACTTAAGGTTGATGTTATATTATTGCAGATAAAAACTTGCATTACATGGAATATAAACACGTGTTTATGACAATATTTGTCTTCTATTTGAAAAATGGTTATTTCCCCTGCTCCACGTTTTCTCTTTCTTCTCTTCACCATACAAATATATATCTATATATATATATATATATATATATATAATGCGACATCCATTATGATGTTGCGTGCCACAATTTTGTGTCTCTCCTCAATGCTTGTAACCATAATCATGAAATTCTTCTTCTAACCGTCGCCTTTTGATCTTTAATCTTCAGATCCTGTCTGAATAAAATACTCGGGGCCTTTAGAAATATTCCCTTATTCGTTTTAAGTGAAGAAGAAATACCTAACACACACGTAAACAACTAGACTAAAAATAAACTGCCTGAATTTAAAACTGAGGCAAGATATTGGAATATTGATTTTATGATAAATGGATGCAAATGAGCTATTTGATTAAATTATAATAACAAGAAAGTTTCATATTAAATTATTAAAATCTTCCTCATTTTAAGTATGATAATGAAATAAAAAAGAATTATTGAGCAGCATAAGGAAGTAAATAGTTTTCAATCGACCGATTTTCGATGGATTCATAGTAATAGAATTAATTTTGAACTTTTATAATGAACACTAATTTATTTATAGTAATTAGAATCACCACATATTTGAAATAAAAATTATAGAACAAATTGTTGTTAAAAATTTAAGGGAGTTAGTTACTGATTTATATCAGTAATTAAAGAATCTAGTGCATAATCTGTACTATTTAGTATTCATAAACAATATTATAAATAACTCAGAAAATAGAACTTATTTTGAAAAAAATCAAAAGTTGTTTCAAAACTATTATAGTCTCACATTTAAATATTTGTATAAGTATATATATAAAAATATTATATATATTTCGATAATTCGATAATTTAGATAAATGTAAAAAGTAGTTTTTATTTAGAATACAAAATAAGTTTTAAATCAGAGACAATAAATACATTTTTCATAAAGTATCTTCGAACTTAAAATTTAAGGACATTACCATTGCATTTACCAAAGAAATTGCTATCCTACTAATTAGTTATTGTTATTATCATTAATTATTATATTAATTAACGAATCTGTGATAAAATTTTATTCAGTAACAATTTGTTTTGGTGAAAAAGTTTAGAATTCATAAACAATATTATAAATAACTCAGGAAACAGAACTAAGTTTGGAAAATATTAATCAAAAATTATAAATTATTTAAAAACTATTATAGACTTACATTTAAATATATATTGTATATGATAAAGGTTTTTATGGAAATTTTTAGATAAATATAAAAGGAGTTTTTTTTTAGAATAATAAATAAGTTTTAAATCAGTGACAAAGAATTAATTTTTCATAAGGTATCTTTCAATTTAAAATTTACGACCATTACTATTACATTTACCAAATTGTCATCCTAATAATTATTTATTAATATTAGTATTAATTATTATATTAATTAACGAATCCATGATAAAATTTTATTCAATAACAATTTGTTTTGGTAAAAATTTAGAATTCATTAAGGATATTATAAAACGAATAAGTAACTAATAATTTTGAGAATCTATTTATGCATAAATAACTCTGTATGAATTTAGACAGAAAACAGTGGCTAAAATAATAAAGCAACTAAAGTAATAAAGTTATACATCAACAAAATATACTTCTCAATTTATAATCTTAATGCATAAAATCCAATCCATTAAGGGATTTTTCATATAAAAACACAAACAAATTTTAATTATTGGGTATTTTTATTTAAAATATAAAAATCATAAGATTATCCATAATCAATTCATTTTTTGAAAATCATGTTATTTAATTTTTCCGATCACTGTGCTCACTAAAGCAATTATTATAATTATATTAATTATAATAATTGAAATATTAAAAATGTGAAAAAATAAAAATAAAAATGTTAAACTAAAGAATCAATGATAAAAGTTTTATTATTCAATATCAATATGGTTTGACAAATAATATGAAATTGACAATATTATAAAAGAGGAAATATTTCAGGGAACTATCAAAATTTAACATTGATTAAAATCTACGTTGTTTATAAAATTACTTTCTAGATTTATGATTAATTACAGGGAATTTCAATAAGCGAATAGTTTATATTAAACGACATATGCTATATATGATAAAAAATATTAATCAAAATTGCATACATTAACATGTTAATTTCTTTTTATTTTGAACATAAGCTAAATTATAAGATAAGCCAAAATCAATTTCTTTTTTGAAAGACATAATCTAATTTAAAATTTACAGCCATGGCATTTACCAAGGAAATTGCTCCTCACACAAGGAATTAAAATTAATTACGTGGCAAAAGGGCAGAACTGCGAACTTGACTTTTGACAGATGAAGCGAGAATGAATAAAATCCCCCGAAACCTTTTTGCATTGTGCGATATAAGATAAAATAAAAAAAAAAATTCGTGTTCGCGTGAGGTAGATGATTGGATGCCCAGCAATCTTAACACGATCACGAGCATGTATTATTAAATAAATAGTATTAAGTGATTGAATCGAATTAAATAATTAAACTAGAATACACATGAGCACTAACAGAAGACACGAAACAAAAAAGGTTTCTAGATTATAACAATGATAAGCTTGAAATAAAATGTTATGCTCAAGTCCTTCGTGTTTGGAGAAGATTTTATTAGAGAAATAAATAATATATTTAGAATATATAAGGAGTTTGCTATTCAAGATTTCTTATCTCCTATCACAGTGAAAATCACAGTTTGACTCTCATGTACATTCGAATTGCGAATGATGCAAATTGTATATCTCACTTTTATTAAAAAAACTTTTATATAACAATATGCGCAAGTTTCATATAGATATTTTAAACACATAATTAACATTTTGGGGATTTTTATCAAATTTATGGAAACTAAATTAGATTCAAAATCTTTGGTGGGACATCTTACAATAATCAAATTATAATGACTACTTATATATATATATATAGATATATTTTTTTTTTTTTTTCTAAAAATACAGATAAATTTTTTTCAAATTTTCTTAATGTGAATTTTATTGTTTTGTAGAAAAAAAAAATTATTTTGAAGAAGTTTTCTAGATTATAACAATGATAGGCTTGAAAAAAAATGTTGAAGTGATTTGTGTTTGGAGAAGATTTTATTAGAGAAATAAGGAATATATAAGGAATTTGCTATTCGAGATTTCTTATCTGGCTATCACAGTGAAGTCTGATTCTCATATACACATAGTTTTCGTTCCACTTGCGAGTGATGCAAATTGTATATCTCAATTTTATTTAACAAATAATTGAAATTTTGGTGATATTTCTCAATTTTGGGGCGGTATTTTACTATAACCAAATTATAATGACTACCTTTGCATAGGTATACTTTCTTTCTAAAAATACAAATCAATATTTTCAAATAGCTGATTTAATAAATGAAGAAATTTCTTAATTTGAATTTATTGTTTTGTAGACGAAATTTGTCTGGGTTTGCAGTATTAATACACGTTTTAATTGACTATTGACCTTTTTATATTAAAAAAACTTTCATAGTTTTCAACTTTTTCTGGAAAATTTATACCTGGTGCTAGACTAAATGTAAATAATATTTAATTTAACTAATTATCCTTTAGGAATTGTAGCAAGAAAAATATTGTTAAACTTGTATTTTTAAAATTAAGAACTCAAAATACCAGTTTTAATTCCGTTGGAAATAATGCCTATAGAGCTATTTTTAATTCAAATTAATACAGGTGTTTGGTTTTAGAATAAACTTTCATAATAATATAGATTCTTTTTTAATAGTTTTCCTATAAACTTTTTAAATCCTAAAGTGTTAATACCTTAAAAAATATTTTTTGTCAATATCTTAAAGTCGTATCAGGGACACAAAAAAAACTTGTGGCAATGTGCGTTGCTTGCGAGTCAATCGACAAGAGTAGTCCCTGCTTTCTGTAAAATGTAGATTTAAATGCCATTTTGGTAGCTTTTACATCATTCCAGACTGCCTAGTTGGAATTTGATCAATCATATTTACATTCCTCTCCCTATGTTTCCTCCTCAAGATCCAGGTAGTATTAACTAAATTGTAGACTTTACAATATGAAGAAATTATTTTGATTATTGAAACATTTACAAGTTCATTCTCGACTAATGGCACCCTGTTTTTATGCCTGGTAACTACGCTATCCTTCTGCCTATTGAGATATTGTTTTGGGAAAAAAAAATGTATTGCAATGTTAAGACCCATTAAATTATTATTCAAATTATTAGTATTGCACCGCACTTATGAGCACACTAGGGGTTGAATTACATTGAAAAATTTTCTGTTATCTATGTAGGATCTGGTATTGTTTCATTCCTACTTGATTATCACCTTTATAGTTCACAGTATGCAATTCCCCATTCATTTTTGAATTCAAATCTACATGAGAGAGATTTACATATAGAAAACTTTATCTATAACCTTTATCTTTATCAAATTGCCCTTAAGAATTGATACTAAGAGTTGCAATTTGTCAACAATTATGAAACTCATTTTAAGTTGCTCATTTCTGAGTATGACTTAAATTAATAATAATTACATTCATCTAATTATAATGTATAGTGAAGGACACTGCATAATAGGAAGCAGTCTCTGCACTTAAAGCATTGCTGGACCTATCAATTGACACCATGAGATAGGAAGTTACTTGAACTTTTAGCCTAGAAATTTAGAACTATGGTCAAGGGATGATGTCGATACCAGAACCAGCATTCCTTCGGAAATGCTACACCACGCTGAACTTAAGACTCTTGGCACTTTCAGATTTATTAGTTCGGGGTTCATGTTTACGATCTCATTTACTACAATCTTTCCTTAAGAATTGATACTAAGCTATGCTCAGTAACTTAGAGTGCGGCTTTAATGCGCTGTTAAATTAAGAATCAATGAATTGCATAAATAACAAAATAAAATGTATTGCACAGACCTGTAATGAGTTTTATTTGTTTGATACTTATCGCGTTTTTATCTTATGTGGTATATACTGGTTAAAAAAAAAGGTTTTATGAATATGCACCATGGAAAAATATTAATTTTAACATATTTTAATTTCAATTGAAATCGTCAATAACAAAAAATTGAAAATTATTGTTAAAAATAATTTAAACTACAAAGATTTGGTAGGTAATGATATTGAAAAAGGATTGTGAAAAAAAAATACTAACGTTTCATATGGCTATAAATTATCAAGGAAATAACACTAAAACACAGCTTAGAAAACGCACTTAGCTAAATATCGGAATGAAATGTAAAGTTATTTATATATCTTTAAAAAGTTTCATATCTTTTAGATGCAGAGCTAAAAGAATGAATGTTCAATAGTCTTCAAATCGAAAACCTAATAAGGTATTTGAATAAACAATGAATATTGCATGGATAGATTTAAAAATGTTTCTAAGAAATATTTAGGAAATTACAAACATCCTAATTATATAAATATCGTGAAACACGTACTTGAAAAATGAAAAATAAAATGGATTGCTTATGGGATATTAAATAAAGAATCAAAAAGCAAGTAGTAACATAAATAACAAAATAAAATTTATTACACAATATGTGATTAGACTTTCTTTTCCGTCTTTTTTTTTCTTTTTTATTTTAATACCTACTTGTCTTTTTTAGATAATGTGGTGCACATTAGTTACAAAAATGCGTGTAGAATAAATTTAAAAGTTGCTCTATAAATTCTCATCATGAATTCTAGCCTGAAAATCTCGGAATGTGCTAATGAAGAGCAAGCTAGAAAGTTTCACAGAGAGAGTAAAGATAATGAAAACAGAAACTAAAATATACGAGTTGTTAAACTGATGCAAAGTACTGTTAGATGTTGGAAAGAAATGTCACGGATACCTTACATTAGAGGACGACGTCTAAGCGAATTTTTGCTTGCTCCAAAATAAAAGAGCTTACATAAACAAAAATAATAGTATATGTTAAAAACTATTTTTGTTTTATTTTCCTTTTCTCTATTTTTCTATAATAAATAGAAAATTAGATTAAAACCAGATTTTCAACTATATTTATGTTGGTCTCTTAGATCCTAGAACCAGGATGTACCATGGGGTCTTTCTGAAAGTGCACCATCATTGTGTAACCACAATTTAGAACAAATACTCCTAGAGATGATATTTGTGTGGTGTATACCCTCTATCCCTCCTCTTTGAGTCAAACGGAAAAATTTAAAGAATAAAGATTTATCATGATCATGTCTGTCATGACGAGACACGAGAGCTGTCACAGTCTTGTTTCGAATCGAAATCTCTAAGTCCCAAAATCCAAAACGCTGTCCACTAAGCTCATAAATTGCAAATTACAAAGAAAATAAATAAAAAATTGACTGTACAGAGTTTCTTTATTTCTCATTTGCCAAATGTGTGTGTGAAAGAGAGTTTGGACCAGCATTAAAACCAGAACCATTATTTTACATAAAATCATTTCACAGAACTGACATTTTACAGGCCTGTGATCTCTGAAAGTGAAGATAATTAAAATTCTATCCATTTTATTGCATCAATAGAAAATATACCTTCAAACTGGTGTAGCATATTAGAATGCTAATATATTAAAATCAGACAACTTAATTAAAATTGTTTAAATCAAAATAAAAAAAAAAATCAAATAGTTTCATTATAATTTTGTTTGCCTCTTTCATAAGCATTAAATGCTTATAATAAAGAGATGGAATTAATACCTTCAAACATTTTGATTTATGTGAAGAGCTGCGAATACATAATGTGAACTCCAAACATGAATCTTCAGTACGTTCATCCTAAATGTTGTGCAACGCCTCATGTGTTTTTCTGACTAATTGTATCCCTCGGGAAAATTTTGAACAGCGTTCACTTGATAAATTTAATTAGTTAACCGAAAGTAATAAGGTCGTTAAAAATGAGTCGTGTGATTTCTATTCCAGCATATTTCAATTTCTAATTCCTGGGAGATATTGTTAAGGAACACTGCTTTAAGAATTGCAAAGAAATTATTGCAAACCGTAATATTAAGAATGCAAGCCTGAATAGTTCAGATTTAAAAGGTTCATTTAAAATTACATTTGTATCTAACATCATTCCGTTTATTTCCGGAATATTTATGAGTCTTTGTGCTTGTATAAAGAGCTGTAAGTAAATTCAGAACTAATAACTTAAATAACTCATGTCTTCGAGGGAATATTTATAATTAGAAAGATACTAGAAATTTCTAATCATTTTCTCTCATTGTATAAGCAATTCCGTTTTACGAATGAAACCATTATTTTATAAATATATGCTTGAATAATACTCATTTACTTTTCGAATTTTTTTTTTTTTTACTTGAATTCAATTTTAGCAATTTTGATAATTTTAAGTTAAATTATTTATTTTTTATTCTTGTTTGAATAGTAATACTGTAATAGTAATACTTAATGTAATACTCATTTACACGTTTGGAACGGTGATACTCATTTTCAGTGAGGTAATACTCATTTTCAGTGATACTCAGTAATACTGATTTTGACGTTTGGAGTAATACTCATTTACACGTCATGAAGTTTTCTTTTACTTGAATTCAGATTTAGCAAATCTAAATCATTTATTTTTTATTCAGGTTTGAATAGCCCAGTAATACTCATTTATACGTTTGGAACGGTAAAACTCATTTTCAGTGAGGCAATACTCATTTCATACTCATTTTCAGTGAAGTAATACTAATTTCATACTCATTTTCAGTCATTTTCAGTGATACTCATTAATACTCATTTTCAAGTTTGGAGTACTCATTTACACGTCATGGAGTTTTCTTTTACTTGAATTCAGATTTAGCAATTCTGATAATTTTAAATTATTTATTTTTTTATTCATGTTTAAATAGCTCAGTAATGCATTTTTATACAGTGAAATTTTGTTTGTCTACACAACAATTTTTTTCACATACGAAAATTTTAAATACTTTAGTAAATAATTATTATAATCTTATTAATTACTACAATTTTTTTTTTTCAATAAAACTTTCTGATATTTCTTTCATTTAAGAACGAATTGGATATGTTATTTAATTTTTAAAATTTTTTTTAAAAATAATTTATAATGAATTCGGAAAATTTGAACAAGAAATATAAATATACCGGGTGATCAAAAAGTCAGGACGAACTTTAAAAATGAATCATTCGAAAACGAATCAAGATACAAAGATACGGTTTGCACCAAACGGATGGAAAAGAAACCGGGGTTTTGTGTGGCAACGAAAAAAAAAAAGTTCTGTTGGCTACCAAGTGTTTTACTGCACCAAAAGATGATTTACAAATGAAAAAATGTTCACAACTTACAAGTCAGCTTAATTACAGTTAATGAGTACTACAGTAAATGTTCAATGTGCTGCCCATCTTTCAGAAGAACAGCTGTGAGACGAGTCACCACACCGTTCACAGCATTTAGTAGCATTTCTTGCGTTATGGCAGACACATTTTGGCGGATGGCATCTTTCAGTGCTGCTAGTGATGCCGGTTGGTCGCGGTACACTTTTGACTTCAAGAATACCCACAGCCAAAAGTCACAGGGTGTCAGATAGGGCGATCTTGGAGGCCATGCGTGATTAAAGTAGCAACTGATAATGCGATTCTCCCAAATGTTGAGCGTAGCAGACGTTGCACAGGCAGAGCAATATGAGGTGGTGCTCCATCTTGCATAAACGTGACTGTTTGGAGTGCCTGTCGCGCTTGCAGTTCAGGAATAATGTTGTTCTGTAACAGTGCTACATATCGCTGACCAGTGACAGAAACTGTTTTGAAACCCATCTGTGTGACTTCCTCGAAAAAAATGGACCAATTAGAAATCAGCAGTGAAACCACACCAGACTGTCACTATAGGCTGTTGCAAGGGTACCACAACAAATGCATGTGGATTTTCTGTGGTCCACACTCGACAATTGTGGGTGTTAACAGCGCCAGAGAGCGTGAAATGCGCTTCATCTGTCCAAAGCACAGTGTGAAGCCAATCGTGCTGTTCTTCCATCTTATTGAATACCAAATTCGCAAAACCTCGGCGAGAGTCGAAGTCAGGAGGTTTCAGTTCTTGCTTATGTTGCAACTTGTAGGGATACCGCTTCAGAGTTATTCGCAATGCTTTCCAGACACTGCTGTGCGACACCCTGTCTGCCTCGAGAGCACTGCACTCCCCCATGTGCAGCAACCACCGACATGGATTGCACCGTTTGCCCACTGTCGTGGCAACAGCAGCTGGTTGTTGAGGGACGTCCACTTCTTTGACGTGACGCCAAAGAACCTGTAGCTTCAAATTTCTTCATCATTTTCTTCAATGCAGAAGACGTTATTGGTCCTTTGCTATCTCGCATACCTTTCATGTAGCGATATGCTCGCAATGCCGCAATGGCACTTTCCGAATTCTTATAATAAAGTTTAACTAAGAGGGCTTTCTCAACAATGGACAGTATTTCGATGCATACAAGCTACGACTACCATTACCTGCTGCAGTTGCTCCTTTTTATATCACTTGTTGCTTTGCATAATCCTACATCAGAAATCCGACAGCGCCATCTGTTGGTCGCCAACAGAACTATTTTTTTTTTTTTTGTTGCCACACAAAACCCGGTTTCTTTTCCATCCGTTTGGTGCAAACCGTATCTTTGTATCTTGATTCGTTTTCGAATTATTCCTTTTTAAAGTTCGTCCTGACTTTTTGATCACCCGGTATATAGAGAGAGTGTGAACTAGTTGTAGGAATTGAAAAAGAATGTAAACAGAGACACTAAAATGTATCTAAAGTTGTGTTTTCATAAGAAATAAGAGGGAGAAAAGGCGACACGTGAAACAGACACATTTATTTACACATAGAAAAGTGCCCCTCTCTGGTATATACACATTAACGGCGAATAAAAAGTTTTTCAGTGATACAGTCGCATTCCAGATGATGTTGACACTATTTTTCCCAATTCCTGAGTTAATTCTGTACTAGGGCCCTCCCTTTTCTAGTTAAAGGTCGCATCTAGTCTAGAAGACACAAGAACAGCTCTTTCAAGGTATCCAAAGCCAATCACTTAAGTTGTCTTTCGAAGACCTGAAAAATACAAATTCCATAAAAATGTTAGTAATAATGCTTCATTACAAGCTTTATTTTGTCATGAATATTTAAATAAAGTGCTTGAAAATGATAATTTGATAGAGGCTTAATTATTTATATGATATTAATTGTTTGAAAAAACAATTTATTTACATATAATCATTGTTTTCAATTGTAGGTTCTGAGTTGAGAACATTCACTTATAAAAAACATCTGAAATGTAGCTGATCCATCGTTACCAGAGAATACCATGCAATGACTTATTTATTTGGAACGAACACCCCTCCCCGGGTTGTCATTTGGAAAGTTCCCACTTTCGTCTTCTTGTCGAGCCCATCGTGGCTGATGGCCAATTGGCTAGTTCTCTGGCCTTTGGTACCGCAGGCTTCAGATTCGAATCCTGGCGATGACATGGATGTTTGTTAGTGGTTCGGAATCCACTTTAAACTGTAGGTCCCGATCTAATTAGCCCAATGTGTTCATTAAATGACCAGTGCAAAAAAGTGTGCATAAAAACAAAACAAACCAAACCTCAAACCCACCGGAAGCACATTACTGTCTACAGATTTATAATGCAAAACGAAGTATAGAAGGGAAGCTTTTAGTTTTTCATTGCACGTAAGAAACGTAACTGAGCTGTTCGAGTTCGGGAATCTAACTCACAGTTCAAAATGCTGCTCCAGTCCATTCCAATATCGCTAATTATTAATCTCCACATTGTTAAATCATTATTCATTGTTACCAGAAACATGTTTGGAAACAAATTAGCTTGTATTAAACTAGGTTTGGTGTTTTCCAGCAAACTTATTTGCACAGAGGATGTTTCGTTTATAAATTACTGCTATTATAAGTACAAATACTATTTCGCAAATTAATTTTCTTCTATATTTCAATATATTTTTGTTTTATGTATACAATTTCTCTGGTACACAAATAATGCAGATAGTTCATAGGTTTTATTATAAATGAATTAGTTAAAGTTTCAGTGCTACTCGTCACAAGAAATGAATTATTTCGAAGGATATTTGCTTTATTTATCCGATAAGTTAGACAACAGCTGTTCCTATTATCACATTTAAATGTCTATGGGTGGATCGAATATTATATTCTTATATATATATCATTATATATTATCATTATATTCGAATATTATATATATATATATATTCTTGTTTATTATATTCTTCTTGATAATTCGTTTTTATTAATTAATCAACATTAATGAGAAATTCAAATCATAGAACTTTTATTAAATTTTCCAATAGAATACCATTCTGTTTTATTTGTAGCTTTAATATGGAGAGTGCATGGCTATTTCATAAATCCTTCCAAACTTAATATCTTACATGAGTTCAGTTTTCTATGCTATCTTCATCTTCATCAATTACCTGAGAAATTTTCAAAAAGATGATTCTTTTAAATAAGGGGATGAGTTTATCCTTTATTTCTTGTGAGTTACCTTTCACCTCTTCAGAGATATATATTATTTATAAGGTTGAAGTAAAAAATAGCTCTTTAAAAGGATAAAAAATTGTAATCAATATTTGATACTAACTGTATTTAAAGTAAGTAACAAAAATAAGGAATTCAGTAACAAAAATAAGGATTAATTTATTTGTAAATTTATTTAAGGCGAAAAGTGTTTAGTTTTTAAATTTGCCTTAAAGTTTCTTTTTTTTTTTAATTATAGTAAAGAGTCTTGAGACAGAAATCACTAAATTGGTTTTATTTTATCATTTTGGGTAAAAAGAACATTGAAACAACTTTTTTTAATTTATTCTATGCATTTAGCATCAGCATTAATATCTAACATTAGTTCAGTTTTCTATGTTATCTTCATCTTCCTCAATTACCTGAGAAAATTCAAAAGATGATTCTCTTAAATAAGGGCTTGAGTTTATCATTTATTTCTTGTGAGTTACATTTCACCTCTTCGAGATATATATTATTTATAAGGTTGAAGTAAAAAAATTGCTCTCTAAAAGGGTAAAATATTTTAATCATTATTTGATACTGTTGTTCTAATGCAGCTGGCAATACAGACAGTTAATCTTTATGCCATAATATTTGATACTAACTGTATTCCAATATTGATACTAAGTAACTGTAGGAAAAAATTCAGTAACAAAAAAAAAGGAATAATTTATTTGTAGATTTATGTAAAGCGAAAAAGTATTTGGTTTTTAAATTTGCCTTAAAGTTACATTTTTTAATTATAGTAAAAATCCCTGAGACAAAAATCACTAAATTGGTTTTATTTTATCATTTTGGGTAAAAAGGACATCGAAACAACTTTTTTTTATTTATTCTCTGCATTTAGGAAATCTGCGGATATTAAGTGCTAACTATTTTTAGAGGAATTCATAGATGAGAAACGGTAATTTTAGAAACATATCACGTACGTTGCATAGGTAAATGGGGCATAATAATGTCTCGGGGCGAATAAAAAGGAACTGCTATACTTTTAACTGGGGCAAGCAAGCATAAATTTGGGATTTAAGTGCAAAAACGCAAGCCGCGACTTAACTTTTAACTTACTTGAGATAATACTTTAGATTTACTTATTTTCCATAAACATATAAAACTTGTCACTTTTATCTACTTTTTATGACTAAGTATGCTAAATTTCACATTGTACGGCCCAGTTTTAACATCACTACTTATGGGCTTCTATGATTTACTGTTTCACCGTGTTTGGCGGAAATACAAAATACATGTTACTGTAAAAGTACCATTTTTAATGCCGTGAGTAAAAAATATTCCTCTACATTTTCATATAACTTTTATGTGAAAATATTCAAGGTTTCTGGCAAATGGTAGGAACTTAAACGCACCAAAAGACTCCAAAATCAATAAAATATGGCCATCAACCAAAGGAATAAAATTTTACAACAAGGTATATTCAAAAATTAACACATTATGAAGCTAAAAACAAATTAACGAGTATAATTAAATCCCAAAAGCTATAATTTCTCTTGCCATTTAAGTATTGGATGTTTTGTTAACATATACTTATTATATCTTTCCGTAATGTCAAACATGGTGCCTAAATTTGAAACATTCCTATGATTTTCAATTCAGAGGAATAATCTCTTGCTATTAGCACGTCAAATTTCAAAACTGTCTTTTTTATTCTTTAATACATAGAGCGATGGCAGATTTAGAATTCAGATATTTATTATTTTTTTTTTTTTTTACTAAACCAGTAATTATCATTTTCATGTCTATCTTTGAACCTAATCATATTATTTTAGTAATGATAGCAGGGCATTATTAAAATGTTCAACTAAGGGTTTTAACAATTATTTCTGTTACCAATAAAGATTCAACAATTCATTGTTCTGTGAAATAAAGCTTCCATATATTGTCATTTATAAAAATTAAGTCCCATTCATAAATAATGTCAGATTTAAGTATTATTTAATATCCTCAGTTTTCAAAATAAGAGTAATATGAAAACCAGTAGATTAAGATAAAGATTTTTTAAGAATACTCATGAGCAAATTGTTTAGTATTGAAAATTTAAAAATTAATTAAGTCTTTCAGATGAAATGTTGTTAATTATTTTTATCAATAAAAGCAAATATTACATCTGGATTTCAGCTATTTTAAACAGATATCTTGTTGGGATTGATAATATAAACGAGTAATTATTTCAACATAATTAACTGATTTAAGAATTTCAGTCAAATATTAATCTGGGAAGTGAAAAATGTTCAGTTGTTGGAAAAAATAAAGATAAATTCTCTAACCATGAACTATTCAATATATTGATTTCACTGAAATAATCAATTTGGAAATATGTTTTAAATTATTTCATGCCAGTATTGAAATTTAAAAATTAATTAAGTCTTTCAGATGAAATGCTGAGAATTATTTTGATCAATAAAAGAAAATACTGTATCTGATTTCAAAGGGCTCCACTAGCTATTTTAAACAAATATTTTGTTGTGATTGATAATATAAACGAGTAATTATTTGAACATAATTAACTGATTTAAGAGTTCCTATCAAATATTATTCTGTGAAGTGAAAAATGTTCTGTCGCTGGAAAAATAACGATAAATTCTCTAACCATCAACGATTCAATAAATTGATTTATCTGAAATAATCAACTTGGAAATATTTTTAAATTAAGTAGTAGTGAAAATTTACCACCAGCTATTTTAAACAGATGTCTTGTTGTGATTGCTAATATAAACGAATAATATTTGAACATATAACGAATTACGTTCAAATATAGTAATTATTTGAACATAATTAACTGATTTAAGAGTTCCTATCAAATATTATTCTATGAAGTGAAAATGCTAAGTTGTTGTAAAAATAAAAGATAAATTCTCTAACCATGAACGATCCAATATATTTATTTTACTGGAATAATCAATTTAGAAATATTTGAAAAAGTATTTCATTCCAGTGCTTACACAGTAAACTAATGTTTTAAAAAAAAAAAAAAAAAGGTTTTATTAAATTTTAATACATGTGATGTATATATCTTTCGAGTATTTACAAAATTTGGATTCATCAAATGAAATAAAAATTTTTCACCTTGTTTAAGCTATTTTTCAATTAACCAAAGTTTATTAGGAACATTTCAGAGACAGGATTAATTTCGTATCAAACAACTATAGCATATTTACCCACTGCAATTGAATTCTTTTTTTTTTATTTTAATACATAGAAGAATGCGAAGCATATTATTCACTGCAATGATTCTAATTTTTTTTTTCAATTTGATTCCTCCTAATTAGATAAGATGTTTTTCGCTAATTTCAGTTCGTCAATCCGGACTTCGATTTGGGGCTCGTAATTAGTTCTGAAATTAGATTTTGTTTCATTTAAAAAGAATTATCATTGTGGCATAATTAATGAGAAAAGTGAAATCGTATAATTATTGAGTGCGATATATCTGACGAAACTGATTTAAGCTCGCAATCATTATTGTTTTCCACTTAAAAAACATTCTATTATTAAAAATATCGTATAGGTATATTGAAAAAATTTATTATATGTATAAAATAAAGCGAAAAATAAATTTATGGATGCAAATTTAATGAAAAATATATATCTGTAACATGTTTTTCTTCAATCAGAAGTATCTAAATAACTCAAAAGAACCATTATTTTCAACATAATTTAAAAATGATGTTTCCAATCATAACTTTTCTGAAGCAATTATTTATTTTTAAAGCAGATTTATGAAAGAGATACCAATTTTGTTGAAGTTGAAGCCCATAGAAAATTTTGTAACTTTATTCCATTTTTTACAACTATAATAAGTAGAGGAATTGTTTTTGTTCATATAGTGATTAGAAACAAATGGCTGAATTTTTATCTGAAAAAGTTTGCTAATCTTAAGATAAGAGGGTTATTTGAATTGAATATCTTAAATTATGGGAACTTATTATCTTGAATTTTCACTAACAAGTATAAGTGCATTTGATGGATTATAAAAATAAAACGTAGTCAAATTTAATTTGTTCAAATACATATCAATGTTTCAGCTATTTTGTTTTCGAATAAATTCATCTTTAAATGTAGCAACACAAAATTAGGCTTTATAATAACGTACCTTATTATAATATATCATTTGTTTTTTCTAAGTACCCTATTGTAGAAAAACGAATTTATACAGAATGCTATTTATGAAAATCGTAGAAAATCTTAAGATTTATTTATAAACAAAATTTTAGTTTAATTAAATGAGAAGAAAGAAATTAAAAAAAAATGAAACTTAGACAAATATAAAATAAATCTTTAAATATTTTCTAAGTAATTTGTTTATTATTAAAAGTATTATTTAAAATTTTAAAATTTGAATATTACTTAAAAATAAATCATTACAATATATTCCTCATCTAATTAAAGATAAGTTTATTAAGAATTTTATTTGTCTAAATAAAAAAATATTAAAATGGTGTAATTAATGATGTGGTCTTAAAATGATGTAAATTCTATTAAAATTGCTAGTAATTCGCCCTTTTGTATGATCTTTTTTATATAATAATTAATTTTTAAAAATTAGTATAATTTGTCTACATAATTTGGATAATATAAATAAGTAGTTTTTAAAGTTTCTCCAATTAAAAGGATGAAATTTGGATGAATAATTGCCTATTATAAACAGCGAAAAATCTAAATATCTCGTCATAGACCAGACAATATTTAATTTGACTTTTCATTTAATGATAATTCATTGTGTCTTTTGATGCATTTAAGTATAATTCAAATATAACGAAAGAAAATCTATTTAAAATCTAATGTTGATATTTGTGAAATAAAATTTGAGATTTTTATACAATTGGAATAATTTCATCAAATTTTATCAAATCTATAATATAAATAGTATTCAAAAATATAATAAAATTTTTTTAAGTGAATTAGTTTTATAGGGCATTTCTAAACATTACACTATTTTTTCAGAATTTTTAACACAAATTAGATAATTTTGCATTAAAAATTATTTTTTGAATTCAAAAAGTCATTTCTAAATTTGATATTATCTATTCAGAAATGTTAGTTTTAATAATTAAAATATAATTGTTCACGTTTAATAGTTAGCTTTTTAAATTGAGAAATAAACTTGTTAAAAATGTAATTCTGATTTTTTTTTAGCTATCAATGACAAAAATGAAATTAAAATAAAATAACAGTGTTTTCCCTTACAATCAGATTTTTTAACGAAACTTTTGGTAGACCTTATCTTCAATATAAAAAAAAAGATAGATGATGAATTCCTAAGGAGAAAACTGCACTTAGAACACAAAGCAGTGTCAGCTGTTAGTTTTAATAATTAAAATATAATTGTTCATATTTAATAGTTAACTTTTTAAATGGAGAAATAAATTCGTTAAAAAATGTAATTCTGATATTTTTTTAACTATTGAATGACAAATATGAAATTAAAATAAATTAATAGTGCTTTTTCATTACAATCAGACTTTTGGTACACCTTATCTTCAATACAAAAAACAGAGATAGATGATGTATTTCTAAGAAGAAAACTGCACTTAGAACACACGGCAGTATTAGTTGAAAAAAAAAGAAAATACGTTGCATTTGTTTACTGTAACTAATAAAATGATGTAGCCGATCCAAATTGCAGATAGCTAACCATGACGTCCTCCATGATCTTCTATTTAAATACCTTTCCAGACTTGATTTATTTACCAGCTTACGATGCTGGAAATAAAAATAAATGCAAAGGGCTGTGTAAAGACGACATCCAAAACGAGTGCAAGTGCTTTCTACAACTGGGCTTATACCAGGACTATAATTATTGCGTGCTTGGGAAGGAAATGGCACATTTCCTTACTTAATAGCGCCATTATTTTTATCAGAGCATTTTCATGTAAGTGACAATCTCCACACGGAACTATAGCTATTTTCTGACCGTCATGAAACTGTGGCCATATTTCGAAAGTACGAATATTATCTTCGAGTGTTTTGTTTGGAGTTGTTAAAACGCCACAGCCTGTATTATATTCAGTTATTTCAGCCACAGTGAGAAAAAGAAGATGCATTTTAAAAATGGGATCATAAATAAAGCATTTATTTTGAAGCAAAATTTAAATGCAAAAATCATTGTTATGCTTTCTTCTTTTAGGTATGTTACTTAGCTTTTAAAATTTTGCTCTTTCCTTCATTTTAAAATTTCATTCTTTCATATATCCTTTTAGTCGCCCAGTTAAAATTTCACTGTTGTGTTCATTTATTGTAAATATTAGTTCTTTAAATAAATCTGAAAAAACTCAACATTTTTATTACCTTAAAATAAAAACATTTGAATATATTCTTTTAATTTTGTTTTAAATTTAATGACTTTATCTTCCCTTTTCATTGAAAAATTACAATGGCGAGCCATTGGGAGAATAGAAGCTGACCAGAATCTATTGCATTTAGCAAGATGATTGAATGTAAGCTCTTAATTCATAGACTGTCTAATGCATTTCTAAGAAAAAAAAATAAGCTTCTAGAAAATACAGACGTGGAAGACCGAGATCTACAAGTGCTCCAGATGACAGCTATTAAACTCTAACTCTAAGGGGGTACAGAATGGCTACACCAACACTCCCACAACAGTTTGATATCCAGATATTCTATGTAACACTCCCGACACGGCATCGAAATGGAAGATTTAATTGGAGTGCAAATTAATGGAGGTCTATACTCTTAACTGATGAATTCTAATTTTGTTTGCAAAGTTTGTTTTCTTTCTGGTGAAGGAGGAAACCTTGCAGTTATCCCAGTCATATTCATGAAATATTTAGTGAGTGTGAGCATGTGCCCGTTGAACTTAACACTATATTTTTTATTATGCATCCAATTTGTTATTTTCAAGACGGAAAATAAGCCTATTGTTGTTATTTTGTATCAAATTTGCTAAGAACTGTTTGATAAATAATTTTGCCAAATTTCATTAAATTCGATGGAATAGAAATTTCACAATTTAAAATTTTCGGATTTTTTTTTTAATTTTTTTTTGGAAACCCTTGTATGTCTCTAGAGAAAAATTTCATTAATGTCTAAAAGAAATTATGTTTCCGTCGATTAATAATTATGTGCAAAAAATGGTGTACTGAAGTATTTATTTTTAAAACCGTTTTGCTATATGCTTTCAAAATCTTATTATACACGTATTTTGATACACATGTTTATAAAATCTTTACTATATTTAGATGTTCTTTTTAAAACAGACCTCATTTTGTTGTCTTTTGAAAAATACAAATTTTGTTAATCCAATAAAATGCAAGTATTTTTCGAAACAGCTTGCATTACAATTATATTTTAAGGAACTTAACGAATGCACACCTACCGTCATCGACCAATGTTTCACAAGACTGAAAATTTTTAACTTAATTTCCAGTATCACCCACTTCAATCGATATACACATAATAATTAAAAACGCTAAAAATCCATTATCACTAAATGAACGTTACTTCGAAGGTTAAGCTCGTTATTAACAGGGTAGAAGAAATCTCCTTACTGTAGGAAAACAAAATTTAAAAAAAAAAAAAAACAGCTTTTAACGGGGAAATATTTACTTTTATCTAATTGAAATTTTTTGGGAGTACTTAATACCGCAATCCCCTTAAAAAGTCTAGACAATCATATAAACTTAATTTTCAGAAGGGTTTAGCAAACTAATTAAAGGTAACAAACCGCAGATGTTTTTTCTACTAAGCTCAGGATGAGAGTAGCGAAAGTAGCTTAAGACTTACCACATATTAGCTATGTTTTTTTCTGTGTTTAGATTATGCTGAAAGGGAACTTTTAATTAGAATAAATTCCAACAGCGGTAGCCTTGTGATATAAACTTACTTTGACCATGCACAAAGGGATAACAAGATTGAAGAGAGATAGTATGAAACATATGATGAAAGTTGCTACATAAATATCTTAAACAAAAATCAGGAAGTAAAATAAAATTAAAATATTTATAACGTAAGCATTAATAACAAAATGTTTTCACATTAAATGTATATAGTTACTACATATCTCATTCAAAGAGATATGAGATACGTAATTACTTTGTGGATGTCTAAATGAAATAAAGTTAGAACTAGTTAAAAATTCTAAATTTTAAAGCAAAAATTATTAGAAATGTATGTTAAATACTAAAGTATATTTCTTAAGAAGTTTATTTTAATACCTATTAATTTGTTTTTAAAGTCTTTCATAACGTTTTTTTTTTCAAAAGAACTGCAGAAAATGGTAGATAGAAGGACAAAGGTGGAATCTGCATTCGTATTTCAAGAAAAACTGAAGTGGCACATAAGATACATATAAAGAAGGTGCTACTTAATAAATATAAAGAAGGTACTACTCCATTAAATGTGAAAGTTAAGACGATTTCTACTTTTACAAAGTTTTTTTTTTAAATTTAATACTTTGTTTTTCTGCGAAAGAGTTAAGTCTCATAAACTAACAGTCAATAAATCTTTCTTCATTGCCATATAAATTTGATCTTTGCAAGATTCTGATCAACTACGATATAATTTGAGACTTAGCGGATTCCATTACTCTCATATTTCTGTCAACTAAACGACCGAGGATGGAGTATAGAATATGCTTACTGTCCCAATTCATTGATTAAATAGAAATTATTGAACAGATACTTGTGGAAACTATGGTGATAGAACGATTATTGAATTGACAGTTTACTCTTATCTTATATACTTTATGAACTCCATTTGCTATAATTAAGCTCCCTCATGCAAGCTGAAGTATTATATAATCCTCTGTGATGTAATTGCAGAAATATAGGCTCCAACTGGGAGTATTTCGAAATGTAGCCCTTTTTTATGTAATTGCCAAATAATGAATGATCACTTCATGTTTTATATCCAGGTATGTATTAAAACATGGGAAAATTTATATACCGACAGGCATACGCAAAACTAAGTGTAAACTCAACTGTGTTTTCTTTTCCGGTTTTTATATTTTATATTATATATAGTAAATATAGTTTTACACCTTATAGTAAATATAGTTTTATACCTTATATTATCTATAGTAAATATAGTTTTATATTTTATAGTATATATAGTTTATCTCTTAAATTGTATTTATGCACTTTTCTATGCAAATGCAAACTAATGATTGAGGACTTTATGTCTGACATTGAAGAATGTATGAAAATGTGGAAAAATCTATATACTGATACGTATACGAGGAAATAGGTTGAAGATTCAACTGCGTCTTCCATTCCTATTTTATACCTTAACTTAACTTTTTTATGATATTTTTGCTTAAATAATTTATATATATATATATATATAATGTGCACTTGGTTCTAGAAACCAATAATATTTTTGACAACTTTATAAATGATTGCAACCATTTTGGCTGTTGTTTGCTCCATTGCTCCATAGATTAAGTAGAAGTAATAATGTCTTTCAAGGGGTCTTTTCATAAATAACTGCCTCCTATTTGCTTGTCGTATTGAAAAAATCAAGTTTCTGAAAACCAAGCATCAGTGAAGCAAACTGATTGGCGACCGCAATATTCATTTATAGCCATTTAAATATGATTATAAAGTGATTACCAAAGACGACATAGATTTTTAGAAGTTCTTAATTAACAATATTCTCTTTATTTCCTAATTAGAGTAATTAGATTAATCTTAATGTCAGCTAACACTTGTGCTCAATTGTATTCAATTAAAAGTAAATGCTATCGATATCACTTTTCACCGGTAAATGCTACCGATATCCCTTTTCACTTTCCACTTTCGATCACTGATTTCACATATGTATCGGCCAATCGAAAGATTAGCTCTTAACTAAGAAATTCGTGTAGCTGTCAAGAACTAATCTGATAGAATGTTATGTTGTAATCGCTCATGGTAAACGCAGCTAAAATGGAAAAAAAAAAATGGATATCCACTTAATCCACTTAAAAAATGGATATCCATTATTATATGTTGTAACCGAGCTTCCTCCTACGAACTGTAAGAGCGCCCCTTTTGAGTTCAAGTGAGATGGTCAGTAGGCCTCAAGACTCTCCTCGAGAGGAAGTACAGCACAATCGGCGCTGCCATTGAAAAACGTTTAATACAGAGCAATCATGCGCTTCTGTTGAGAAACGTTTAGTTTGTAATCTCTAACCCTGAGAGAAAATATATTCAACGCAACCTGCGTATAAGCTGGCCTACAGACTCCCACTATCTCACATATTCCGCGCAAACCTGAGTATCTCTATTTTCTGATTAGAAGTGGAATCCTTCCATGAACATTGTATATGTATGGTATTGGTGTGTATGTAAATAAAATTGTGAGTTCTCAAACTTGCGTCTCAAGTTTCAACCCAGCCACACCCAATTACAATCCAGCTGCACAACCCACGACACTAAATGTCTGTTTATTTTATGTTATTCATTAAAATACTTTTACAAATTAACTCTAATAATCTAAAATGAAGTAAAAAACTATAATTCAATAAAAACTACAGGAATTTAAATGCCATTCTTTCATTAAAAGTATTTTTGAGTGACTTAATGAAAGCATAAATATTAAACAAATGATCGACTTACCAAATAAGCTGCCACCATGGTAAGATGCTTTCTGTTTTCAATGTCTTTGAAAGATATTCATATGTGAATGTCTGGGCGTACCTTTTATAAAACAGAGGCGCTAAACCACACACATTGAGCAGGGGGAGGATGGGGATAAAGGAACACAGTTCTTCAGGAACATTTCTCCGATGGTGACACTAATACTTGTAAATCATCGTCACGGGTTCCTGGTCCACTTCCTTGCTGCCGAAGAGAAAATAAAAGAAACTATTCAATTTTTGATCTTTTAATCACTAAGCAATTTTTCATCTTTTCAAACAAGCAATTAGTTACTCCCTGAATTAGCAGAACCTATTAACCATTTTCCAAAGCGATCACTACTTCAGAGAGTTAACGTTCCTCATTTGTGCCAACAAGAAAGAATACGTCAAAGGAAGCTATCAAGGGGGTATGAAACCGTTTTTCTTGGTCTCAAACCCTGCAGACGAGATTATTGGTCTATAAATGTATGGTATTCATTCCCGGAGTACACCCAAAAGTTTAGATTGAGCGAACTGAACTTCCTTAGTACAGAAACACAAAACGGATTCCTGTTCTAGATCAGTAAAAGCTTTATATTTCCGTCTTTTAGCCCCAGAAAACGATAAAAATTTTTTTATTTTAACATTTTCTTATTTAATAATACACCAGGAAACATTTTGTCCCGTGTTAAGGAACTTATCGGTAATTTTATTTGCCATTTAAAAGTAGAATAATCAAAACAAATACACGAAAATTATTACTATTGTAGTTTCATCACGATCATGTATGTAGACATTCACGAATTCCTCATGAAAGGATTGTACAATAATATATAACGTTCAATATAATTTTACAATAATAGCTAAGCGACACTTGTTTCTTAAATAAAATTGTCAATATAACAGGGAATTTTTCATGTGCCAATGCTGAAAAAATGCAACTAGTTGAAAGTAATTGTAAGTTATAAAGCGCTTGAACATACTATTTATATAAATTAATTTTGACAACAATATTATCTTCATATTAAAATTTTTATAAATAGAAAGGCTCTGAGATATTTATAAATAAGTAACACTTATATCTTAAATATTTCATATATATTTTTTTATATTTCAAAAAGACTAAATATAAGCAGCCTTTTCAGTGTCATAATTTTGCTATGATAACATGCAAATCATAACAAAATTTATAAATTTGAACATACGTAAATCTGAGAGAATTATAATAAAAACTACAATTAATTTACAGTAATAGTAACTAATATTGTACAGGATTCTTGTAAGTGAGTTTGATTCAAAACTGAAAGAACAACAAAAGAAGTTTAAAAAAATAACCCAAAAGGGTTATTTTTTAATTTGAATAAGTTAAGAAATCTTCATAATTAATGTATATGAAATTCTATTTTCTAGTCATCAGCATCTAAAATCTTAAACCTTGTTTTGGAAAACTCTTTGTTTTGAAGATTATTGACTAGAAATCTTTTTGATTAGAACAACTACTTTTGGAAGATAAATTACGTTTTATTCCTTTCGATAACAGTCGTATTCGGTAGAAATGATTTTGATAAATTTAATGTCATAATTTTTTTTTATGTACAATCAGAATGAATCCTATAGATGCAAGCCAAATAATAAATTTTACAACCGTGTCAACGACATTTTTCCATTATTCAGAAAATTTACAAAGTATTATATTTGTTTAGATAAAAATTATTTTATACAAAATTTTACTTCATCGGCTCTAAATAAATTATGAAACATGATACAAATATTCTTTTCTGCATTTTTTTATTTTTCAGAGAGAAAAGTATTAATCTGAATAGGGGAATAGTGTTTTAAGGGGGAAATATTAATTTAAAAAAGATGATTTCCTCCCTCAATTTTCAACTTATAGATGTAGCTCTTTAGATTAAAAATACATAGAATTTCTGAAAAACTAGGTAGAATTCTTCTATTTAAATCAATTAACCATTTTTTAGTTTTAACAAACAAATTATATTTAGACTGTAGGATATACCAATGTTTTTATTCTATTTGTTATACACGTTTTAAGGGGAAATATTAATTTAAAAGACGATTTTCTCCTCAATTTTCAACTTATGGATGTAGTTCTTTAGACTAAAATACATAGAATTTCAAAAGTACGGTAAAATTCTTTCACTTATATTAATTAATTTTTTTTTTTTTTAGTTTTAACAAACAAATTATATTTAGACTGTAGGATATACTAATGTTTTTATTCTATTTGTTATACACGTTTTAAGGGGAAATATTAATTTAAAAAGACGATTTCCTCCTCAATTTTCAACTCATGATGTAAGATTAAAATACATAGAATTTCTCAAAAGTAATGCAGAATTCTTCCACTTAAATTAATTAACCATTTTTTTTAAAGTTTTAACAAACAAATTATATTTAGACAGTAGGATATAACGATATTTTTATTCCATTTATTATACATATTTTAAGGGGGAAATATTAATTTAAAAAGACGATTTCCTCCTCAATTTTCAACTCATGGATGTAGCCCTTTAGATTAAAATGCATAGAATTTCTCAAAAGTAAGGGGAGAAATCTTCCACTTAAATTAATTAAACATTTTTTTTTTAAAAGTTTTAAAAACAAATTATATTTAGACAGTAGGATATAACGATATTTTTATTCCATTTATTATACATGTTTTAAGGGAGAAATATTAATTTAAAAAGACGATTTCCTCCTCAATTTTCAACTCATGGATGTAACCCTTTTTTTTAGATTAAAATACGTAGAAGAGTAAGGTAGTTATTATTCTTTCACTTTAAATCAATTAACTATTTTTTTAGTTTTAACAAACAAATTATATTTAGATTGTAGAGTATAACGATATTTTTATTCTATTTGTTACACTTTTTTGTTGAGAGGGAAATAATAACTTAAAAGACGATTTTCCCTCAATTTTCAACTTATGGATGTAGTTCTTTAGATTAAAATACACAGAATTTCAAAAGTACGGTAAAATTCGTTCACTTAAATCAATTAACCATTTTTGAAAAATTTTAAAGAACATTTTTATTATATTGTTATTTTTTATAATATTTAGACAGTAGGATATACCGATATTTTTATTCTATTTGTTATACATGTTTTAAGTGAGAAATATTAATTTAAAGACGATTTCCTCCCTCAATTTCAACTTATGGATGTGTTTCAGATTAAAATACATAGAAAATCTCAAAAGTACGGTAAAATTCTTTCTTCGGATTTAAAAAAACCCAAGTCTTATAGAACTAACGTCCTTTTCACAATATAGTATAGTTATTATACAAAAATGCAAAGATCAGAGGAATTTAGAAAATAAAAAAAAAATAAAAAATCTCAATTTCATTTAAGATTGATAAGGCTATTTGGCATATGATTGAATTTTTAATGGCGTCGACGAAAAAGAGCAGTGATCCAATTAATAATAAATGAAATGTAAATTAGGTGATAAAAGATTGAAAAGGCAAATCCTGACAAAAAAAAATTCTTAATGCAATGCGGTGATGACAGATTTTATATTCGTGGAGTTTTTTTTTTTTTTAATTGAAGCTAAAAAAAAAGGGAAAAGGGGTGAGTGAAGAGGTTATCATGTGCAGGAAATTTTCTTTAAAAAGTTTATACGATAAATGGAATTTAATTTAGCTGTAATAAAAGTAAGACTAAGTTTTACGATTTCCCAAAATGTAATTTTGAGAGCTCGTATACGTTATGTTAACGAAAAAGAATCACTTAAAAGGAATCGTCATAGTCCTTGAATTTAAATCTTGCTTTTTAAAAAAAAATTTAAATGATATTTCTGTAGCTGGTTCATTTCTCATTTCAATACGGGATATTTTAATTATAACACATTTGATATTAAATGTAATGTCGATTTTTTTTAATAAAAAAATGACATTATTATTATGACTCGAGTAAAATTGTACATAGTAATGTCACATTTTCACTATTACAAAGAAATATGGAGAATCCACAGAATATTAGAGGAAGAAAAATAAAATTTACTTTTATTTACTTAGTATACAGTTATTATCCTTACATATTAATATTTATTTTCCAAAATAAAATCATGGCATATATAATTAATTACATATATATATATTAATAACTATATACAAGTACACCATGATTTTATTTCCAGAAATAAATTGTACTATGCAAGAATAATAACTGCATATATAATTAAATAAAGTAAAATTTTATTTTTTATGCTATTTATTTATTTTATTTCATTTATTAATAAATTTATTTATTTATTTTGTTTATTAATTATATTTTTTATGTTTTTTTTTTTTATTTAATTTTGTGGATTCTCCATATTTTTTTGTAATAGTTAAAATGCGACATTATTATTTCATGTGATTAATGTGATATGTGACTATGTGAGATTAATGCAATATCAAATATGTGATTTTGATTAGTTGTAGTTTATTATAAAAATTCAAAAATAATAGAGAACAAAACAATTACTTTAAAATTTTCGAAAAATTAAAAATTTTAATAAATATTTTGCCTTAAATTTGTTTAAAGTATTTTATAGTGTTGAACTAGCTGTTACACAAAAAATTAAGCACTAATCTCGTCTCTATTATCTTAGAATAATCCATTCAGTAAATAAATTTATATTTTAAGAGCAGTGAAGTTGTAATACTAAATTAAACAAAATAAAACAGATATGCGCTGGGTTTTTTTCCCCCAAAGATATCAATTCCTTTTTGCGATGAGCCTTCACCTTATCGCACTGTTAATCTTTTACGTAATTGTCTTCCAGAAATGAAATTTAACAAAAGATACTATGTTTACTAATTATTTCCTTAACACGAGCAATTTTTTTATCAATATTTTAAAGTGTGAACACTTAAACTACTTCAGTGCAAAAACTCTCTCTCTCAGATTGTCAGAATGATCTGTTTGAAACACCAAAAAGAGCGTGTCGAAACACAGTTCAACAACAGTTAAAAACTGTAGCGCTATCGGTACTGAGATAATTTGAAATGGAGTTTCAAAGGTTAAACTCGATTATAAAGGAAACATTTTATTCTTTATCCATTACATGCATGGATGAGAAGATGGAAAGGAAGAAAAAAAGTGTATTTTACTTTCAATAAAAGTAGAATGAGGCAATTACTTCTCAAATAGTAATGTTTTCAGGAGACACTATTAATTAATATATATAAATGTAATTAATAATATATATATATATATATATATATATGCCAGGATTTTATTTTCTGAAATAAATAAATTATAATATGTAAGGATAATAACTATATACCTAGTTAAAGTAAGTAAAATTTTATTTTAATGTATAACAATTTTGTGGTTTCTCCATATTTTTTTGGAATAGTGAAGATGTGGCATTAAATGTCATATGTGTGATTAATATGATATTAAATCCTATATATATATATATATATATATGATTTTGATTAATTGTACTTTATTATAAAATTCAAAAATAATAGAGAACAAAGCAATTACTTTCAAATTTTCGAAAAATTAAAAATTGTAATTAAAATTTTGCCTTAAATTTATCTAAAATATTTCATAGCAACGAACTAACTGTTACACAATATTAAACACTAATCTCATCTCTGTTATCTTAGAATAATCCATTCAGTAAATAAATTTATATTTTAAGAGCAGTGAAGTTGTAATACTAAATTAAAACGAAATAAAACAGATATGCGCTGGGCTTTTTCCCCCAAAGATATCAATTCCCTTTGCGATGAGCCTTCACTTTATCGCACTGTTAATCTTTTACGTAATTGTCTTCCAGAAATGAAATTTAACAAAAGATACTATGTTTACTAATTATTTCCTTAACGCGAGCAATTTTTTATCAATATTTTAAAGTGTGAACACTTAAACTACTTCAGTGCAAAACTCTCTCTCAGATTGTCAGAATGATCTGTTTGAAACACCAAAAAAGAGCGTGTCGAAACACAGTTCAACAACAGTTAAAAACTGTAGCGCTATCGCTACTCGAGATAATTTGAAATGGAGTTTTAAAGGTTAAACTCGATTATAAAGGAAACATTTTATTCTTTATCCATTACATGCGCATGGATGAGAAGATGGAAGGAAGAAAAAAAGTGTATTTTTACTTTCAATAAAAGTAGAATGAGGCAAATTACTTCTCAAATAGTAAAGTTTTCAGGACACAGACATTGTTTTTGAAATTTCTGTTTCACTACCATTTCATTCACTTAATTAGATCTGACGATAATGGGGTTTCGTGAACATGAGAGAAACGCGAGTTAATTTAAAAAGCGCTAGGGACATTTGCTTAAATTGATTTGGCCCCCACTTCCTCTAATAAAGGCACTAGGAGTTGATGGATTTCCGTTCGCAAATCGCTTTATTTGTGGAACATCGTTAAGATTCGGAACGACCTCATCCTTCACGCGCTTTGAAAAGACAAAGAGAAAAGTACAATTCGAAATGATGAATTGGACTTTCACTTGGTTATTTGAACAGCAGAAATCAAAGTACATACCTTCGTAGTACATGTTGTTGCGCATCGAGGGACACTTCTTTCCCCCTGAAACACAAAGCAAACACAAATCATCATACACTTTTTTTGCAGAGCTATTTTTAGCATGGGGCTGTGGCTCTTTTACCACGGAAAGGATGGGTGGTAAGAGGGAAGAGCTTTATTCAAGAAAATAAAAGAGGAATTTAAAAAAAAAAATTGGAAAAGAAATATTGAAAAAACTTAAAGTACAGTTGGAGGCAGGGACTTAAACATTTATTATCATGATTTTCACAGTTACTTATAATGACTCTTTGGTTGGTAATGAATTCTCGATTTTAAATCTTAAGATATATTTCTTTTCACAATTTAGTATTTAAGCAAAAGTTTAATTATTTAAAATTAAATACATTGAGTAAACAAATTATTAGATAAGTTCACATTTTATTCATATGAAGAATGACCCAAATTCTCTCTCTCATATTGTGGAAATAAACTATTAGAAATGTTTAAATTATTAATTATGACTATTGATTACGTATAGAAATAATTAGGTAATATGTCACTCTTCCATCAAGCCCCAAATAATCACCTACATAATGATAAATAAGATAAAAAATGTATAAATATATCGTTAACTACATTGTAACGGTATTCAAGAATTTTCTATTAAGTTTAAAACTGGGTAATCATTATTTGCATGGTTTTTTTTAACTTCTTTGCAAAGGTATGGTATGAAAATGGAGAGCTTACAGGTGTAATTGCACAGAGTTTGTGTACCCTATGGGAAAACTTGGAAAAATTCCACCAGACAACGTAGCTGCCAAGACGAAACGCTCCCATACACTCACTTTCAAATTTCCTACTAGCCTCCTCGTTTGGAAAACAATGGGTGTAGCACACACCGCTAGTGAAGTCTAAACTGAAAGTTTCATCTTTTTTTTTTTATTGCATATTGATGGGTCACGTGTTCCATATCCACAAGCAGCCCCCGAGCAGCCATGTGCAATGAAAAGAGGGCATTGTGGAGTTTTTTTGAAGTAAATGGTCTTAATTTTGCGAATCATAAGGAAGAAACAACAGAAATATCGCACCACTGTTTATACACGCTCTCATAATAGTCATTGAGGTTACATGTTTCTGAAAGGAGTAAGCGCAATGGACACCGCAGATGATTGGAACCTGAGCCCCCATTTAGCCAAGATTAATTTGGTTTGGTCGTTTAACGGTCATTTTTTGCACACTTTACGCTAATTAGACCGGTATCTACAGTTTAATGTGGATTCCGAACCACTAACAAACATCTATGTCACTGCCAGGATTCGAATCTGAAGCACCAAAGGCCAGAGTGCTAGCCAATTGGCCATCAGGCCGCCATTTATCCAAGCAGTCGGTGCAGGTTCGCATTTTATCACTAACATTGTTTGATTTGGTTTGGCTTGTCGCTCTACGGTCATCTTGTGCACACTTTAGGCTCAACAGACCTGGACCTACAGTTTAAAGTGTATTCCTAAGCCCTCACAAACATCCCTGCTACCATCAGGATTTGAACCTTAAGCCTGGGGTATCAAAGGCCAGAGCGCAAGCCACTTTGGCCACCGGGCAGCAACGGTGTTCGAAGTGAACTTTATACATGCTTCATTAGCTTTGAAAATTTGCAAAAATATATTATTACTAAAAGATGTTAGGATTAAAAAATTAATAAAACAAATTCCCATTTAAAAAAGCAGCCCTATTTGCAAACTATAATAGATTCTTAACGAATTTAAATCATTCTAGAGTGAAAAAAAAAAGTGCAGTAAAAATTCAGATTCCTCAAATACCTATTCATTTCCGAATACCAATAAAAGTAAAAAGCAAAATTATAATTTCTAATCTCAATTAATCCTATTTATTCATGCACTATTCAGATAATTTTGGAATTAAATGGATATTGTTTTGTTTTCCTGATGTTAATTTGCTTTGTGAACTCTTTTAATTTCAGGCAAAGCTTTTAAGTATTCTCTTCTTGATGACAGTTAATTAAGTATAATTGCAACTGATAAATCGGAAATATTTAAGTATCTATCGCAAAAGTATTGTTGGAAAGAGGTTTTATGCATCGGAATAAATTATAACCTTCTTAATACATGTACAAATTATTTGCTAATGATACTGCATCATTATTGAGTTTAATCGTCTTAGTTGTAATTGCTGTTTCTACATGATTATACTTCGAATATCACGTTGCAATTCAGAATTTTTGATTACCTTTACATTATAAAGCAAATAAAGTCTTGATTGTTTTATTGCCGTGAAATTCGTTTCTTTCAACAAATAAATGAAAAAAAGAGATCGTGGTGTTTTTTTTTTTCCGATTTCTCTTTTCTTTTCAGATTTTTCTTTTTCTTTTCTTTTTTCTTTTTTTTTTTTTTTTTTTTTTGAGGTTATAATACTTTCTATCCTTTTAATAGGAACAAAAATGAAATCGATCCATCTCAATCTTCTTTATCAATGTTGACTTCTAAGCATCAATAAAATAAGAAAAACAATTTGAAAAATGTACTTTTTTTTATTGCTTTAATAATTAAGCTAGGCGGCCTGATGATCGAGTGACTAGCGCTCTGGCACTCGGTGCCACAGGTTTCGGATTCGAGTCCCGAGCCGTGCCATGGGTGTTTGTAATGATTCGGAATTCACTTAATAGAAGCTGCCCCCCTTTCCGTCCTTCCATGAGACCACATGGGTTCTTGGACTTGGGCTAGATGTTGTTGTCTACCAAGTCAGACTTCTACTACGGGTGCTCCATCACAATAGAAGCTACCTTCCTTTCCCTCCTTCCATGTGACCATATGGGTTCTTGGACTTGGCCTAGATGTTGTTGTCTACCAAGTCAGACTTCTACCTACAGGTGCTCCATCACAATAGAAGCTACTTCCCTTTCCTTCCTTCCATGTGACTACATGGGTTCTTGAGCATAGTCTAGAAGTTGCTGTCTACTAAGTAGGACAAGAAACGTAAGTAAGCTATTAATTGTTTTAATTTATAAAAAATTGTGCTGACAATAAGTGCTGGAAACTTTGATCTGTAGATGTTCACTTCTAGTACGACATATACTTAGCATATTCAACTTAACCAGGGATACGATAGTTTATTTTTATATTCTATTAGATTGCGCTGACTTAGTTTTTTTCCTGTGAACCATATTTTTTTTAATGTTAAACTTTGTAAAAATACAAATTAATTGAATACCACGAAGAAACCACATTGGACATCACAAATTTGAAGAAATACCCCCAGGCTTACAACTGAAGGCTTTCGCACCATCCTCCTTGAACCCAATGAAAGGATTTTCGGGCTTAGGGATCTTTGGTTCTGACTAGCTTGTTGAATCTAGAGCGATTTTCCTCAGTTTGGTTTGTAACTCTACGGTCATTTTTGGCACCCTTTGTTTCATTCATTTTCCTTCATTCATTCATTTCTTTCATTTTCAGCACACAATTTCAGACCAGGATCTATGGTTTAACGGGATTCAGAACCACTCACAAACATCCATGTCACCTCCAGGATTCGAGCCTGAAGACTGTGGTACCAATGGCCAGCGCGCTAGCCAATTGGCTGCAGACCACGTGATTTTCCCAAGTTTGGAATCTCAACATGCTATACACCCACTCAGATTCTAATTTGTAAAAAGTTTTATTATCACTATAGATATAAAGCTGTTTATTATCATATAAATGATTGGTTTTTTAATTAATAATTTATAATTTTAAAATTAAAACTTAACCACAGTCCTTAAAACTTTTTAGGTAATTAAAACATTGTTATGTAGCATTTATACTCTTAAGGCATCAGAAATCTTGCTGCTCTTCTGATGTTGTTAATGATAGTTTATTTTAAGTATTCTATTAGATTGCCCTAACTTAGCTTTTTTTTCCCGTAAACTATATTTTTTTTTTAATGTTAAAAATTGCAAAAATACAAATTAATTGAATTAGTTCCTCTTTTACAAAAAAAAAGCATTTCCTACATTTTCTAAACTATCCTTTTCATTTTTATGCTACTCTAGAGTATTTTGAAATTTCCTTTTTTTCTTTGTGAATTACAACTTTACTTGAGGCACAGAATTATAAAAGCCAATTAAACTGAATTAATTTATCTATTAAAAATAAAAGGGGCCTTTTGGATTCAAGGCATTGTACAAATAATGCACAACGCATTAATCATTTAATGTTATTGATGCCCAATAAACCATTAATTTCAAAATTTGTCCATGGGGATATGCGTGTTGTAAAGGAATTTTCATTCGCTAGATGGAAAGCCTATGGGAGCCTTTCTAATTTTTCACGCAGCCACTTAAACAGACTTACGCCAATTAAGTCAAGTATGGGAGTGACTAATATATGTCCGTTCGTTGCATAATAAAAAGACAGATATACACTAAGATAGTTAAATGTATTTTAATCTTTTTTTTAGGGCAACACAATTAAATTTTGTATATGTGTGCTTTGATCCATATCTAATTCCTCGACATTAAATATTTCTTTAATCAATAGCTGCAAAAAAAGTTGCAAATTGTTTTGAATCAGCAAATCATTTATATTTAAAACTAACCCAATTTCATTAATTTAAAAAAAAAAAAAAAAAAGAATTAATTCATAGTTATGGGATGCAATAAAAAGTTTAGACATGATGTATTTGGTGAGAGAAGTGATTCATGTGTTTTAATTAACCTTCACTCCCTAATTACGCAGTTCAATTTTCTTAAGCGTTGATTTTTTTTTTCCAAAATAGAGCATACCATATATCGTCACGAAAATAAAACCAATGGTGCAGGCAGTAATAATTTCAACTCTTTGACGTGGATCAATCGATAAACACGCGAAGGAGTCATGGATAGAATATGTTTTTTTAATTATAAAATGAATTCAACATGAAATGTTACTTTTAATTACAATATAACTATATAATTACAGTATAACATTTTGGAAAAAGCAGATCAATTGCATCTGAATGCTCTTTCCTAAAATGTTTACTTCAATTCTTCTCTCATTGCTCTGAACTGACATCTTAAAAGCAATACCCTTTTAACTACTAAATAGGATCTATGCAATTGAAAGGATTTTTTTGTATTTAGTGAAAAGGGTGATTCGTGTATTACAATTAAACTTCACGTAGTTCAGTTTTTAAGAATTGATTTTATTAATATTTTTTCAAATTAGGCCATAATATATGGGGCATATATATAATAGGGCATACTTACTTAACGAAAAATGACACCACTTATGAAGGTTCTAATAATATTGATATTTTGACATGAACCATAGATATGCAATATAACTGTATAGCATTTTAGAAAATATAGATCAATTGCATGAGAATGCTTTTTCGTAAGGGGATTACTTTTATCCTTCCCACATTGCTCTGAACTAATATATTAAAAGCAGGAATCCTTTAACTACTATATACGATGCATGGTTATGAAAATTGAAAAGGATTTTTTTTTCGATAGCAAGATTGGAACAATAACTGGAGAACAAGTCATAGATCAAGCATTTTTTTTAAATATGAAATTACTACTGTGCCCAAACAGTAAGAACAATTATTTTTTTCAAAACTCTTCATTTATTCTTCCAAATTTATTTCATCACCTTCAAAGTAATCCCCTCCGGACACAATGGACTTTATGCCAACTTTTTTCAATCCTCAATTCATGCTAAAAAGTCATCGGCAGGGATGGCCTTCAAAGCGCTCGCCAATTCACGTTGAATCTCTTCAATCGACTCAAAACGGTGTCCCCGGAGTGGTCTATTGAGTTTAGGGAATAGCCAGAAGTTGCACGGTGTGAATACGGTGGTTGTGGAACAATATGAGTTTCATTTTTGGAGAAAAGTCAACGCAGTGTGAGCTGGTGCATTCAGTGTTTTCGGTACCAATCGAGATTTCACGTGTTTGAGGCCCAAAAGGGAATTGGCCGATCCTTTTGAAATTCCAAAATTAGCAGCAAGGTCTCTAACTGTAAATCAACGGTTTGAAAACACCAAATCTTTAATTTTTTGGAAGTGAGCTTCGTCGGTTGAGGGTCGACCAGAGGGCTGTTCGTCTTCAACGCGTTGTCTATGTTCTTTGAACTGTTTATACCACTTCTAAACATTTCTTTCCGATATTATCTCTTCCACTCCCACTCAGTTGTGTGTAGTAAAGTCTTATTGGTAGAACCATTTTAACAATTGAATGGGGCCTTGGGCTATGCAACTAAAACGGTCTCTTGAATTTGTATAAGTTATGCATTTTTATTAAAATGCAGGCCATTCTTTTTTGAAGAAGGCCTTAAGTTGAGGGTCTTCAATGAATGTTTAAAATATTAAAAGGTAAAAGGCCAATGCTTAGTGGAGTACAAGGTAATTAAATGGGTCTGGGCTATGCAACTGAGTAGGGTCCCTTACATTTATATAAGTTATACCTTTTTTTTTATTAAAATACAGACAATTGTTTTTGAACAAGACCTTAAATTGAGGGTTCTCCAATGAAGGTCTAAAATATTAAAAATGTAAAATGCCACTGCTTAGTGGAGTATAAGGCAATTGAATTTAAGTAAATTATCAGAAATTATCTAATGTTTAGTATTTATGAATGAGTGTTTCTAAAATTGAAAAATGATTGATATTAATTTAAATTTTTTTAGAAGTAATTCTAGTTGTATAATTGTTTTAAATGTTCCTCTTCCTATAATGATAAACTCTTTTTTTTCTGAATTTAAGTAAAATAACCCTAAAGAAAAAAGAGGGGGTTGTCTTTTAGTATTAAATTATTCTTCATTTATATGCATGGGAATTTATACAAACACAGTAAAACAAAGACAAACAAAAAAAAGTGCCAACATAGATTTACTGTCTCTTAAATCATCTTCCTCAATTTAAAAAAATGTTATCAAAGTCTAACACTCAGGCCAAACAAAAATTATATTTTCGCCCTTCATACCGTCATACCAAACATACCTCAGTGGTAAAAATCCATAAGTAGTAGAGTTTTCTAAATCTTTTTCTGGAGTTGAATGGATTTGTGAAGCGTGTAAAGCATACGCCAAAACACCTGCCTCTTCATCGATTTTCAATTATTGATTTGAAGGCCGCAAGTGCCCAGCTCTTATTTCACGTCATTTATCTATTCTTGTGTCTACTGGTGCTAATTGAATAAAAGATTATAAAGTCTCGAAAGCAAAGCGCGCCTAGAATTCTCAAGAATCGATTCGATTTCGAGTCTTGGAACTCCGAGATTACCTGTGTGAAAAGCGAAATGGGATTCAATTCTCGAGAGGGGTAACATATTACTGAATGTAAAATTAGTTTTACCTCGATTCTCTCGAAGTCGATATTTGTTCTGACGACCCTTTGGTTCAGGGTAGCGGGGCCGGAAATTATTCCCAAGGGTGCTTTTTGGTTATTTTGAGCCCCTTGCATTAACTTCCGCAGAATGTAGAGCTGCAAACAGAGAGAGAGAGAGAAAAGGAATTAGACACTGGCATTTCTTAATCATACAGAGTAAATGGGGACTGCACATTTTCGCAGTTATTATTACAACTGCAAATTATCAATGCATTGCTTGTCGTTGTAATTAATGGTTTGAGAGAGCTTGAATTTGTAATTAATCTGAGAGTTAAAGAGGGATTCGTACCTGTTGCTTGGTAATGAAAATCGGTCGATTCATCACAATCCACGTGACTGTTTCTTGACAACCAGGCATGGTTAAAGATCCATCGTAAGTCATGAAGAAGTGAGTATCCGGTAATAAATCATACACCGAGAGATGTTGCAAACGGGCTTCTTGACCTAAAATTACATTCATTATTTTACGATAACATACATTTTTAATAATAAAAAAATCATCATTCTTATATGTGTGTAATTTCATTAGCAAATGACAAGGAATAATTTTACATAGACCACACTAGAAATGGCATAATTATTCAAAGCATTTTGCTACCCATTTGAAATATTATAAATAATTTTAGCTTCCGCTGGAATATCAATACAGATCATATTAATTCTTTCAAAATAATCACGAGCAGGAGTTAAAATATTAATTATATTTATATATATTTATAATTATATTTATATATTATCCCTGATGATTGGAGTTATTTGATATTTGATTGAACATCAATATTAAATCATTCCAATCATCAGATATATACCAATAAATATAAACTAAACTTGAATAGGCCTTTTATATAAACCTAAATTTAAAAAAAAAAATCGATAACTATCGATCGCTACTAATCGATTGCTACCCATTTTGAATATTATACATAATTTTGTTTCCTCTGGAATATCAATAAAGATCATATTAATTCTTTTATGAATAGGCACGAGCAAGAACTAAAATATTTATCCCCGATGATTGGAATTATTTGATATTTGATTGAACATAAATATTAAATCATTCCAATCATCATATTTATACCAAGAAATATAAACTAAACGTAAATAGGTTTTTAGTTCAACTTAAATATAATAATAATGAAGTTAAAATATAATTCAAAACACAAATAATATAAATTAAAATATATAAATAAATATTCTTCTTTAGAATATGCAGGAAAATGAGATAAGGAAGTGTTAATCCTGATGATTGGAAATTTTTAATATTTCATTGAAAATAAACGATGAATTCCTGAAAATTACTACTACAGAAGTTATAAATATATTATCTACAGTTACTACTTCTTATCTATAATATATAAAGTCATAAATAAGGAGTTATGTAGGCAATATAAATGTTATATTGTGCCTAAATGTTTTATTACATGCTTAATATAACAGTGAGCTAAATAAATATGAAAAATTTTTCTTTATTTCAATTCCATATGTTATTTATATACTGTGATACTACTGTGTACATCAAGTAAGACCAATTTTCAATTTAAAATTACCGAGACTTATGGAATTTCAATTTTTTTTTTTTAGGTTGCTGACCTGTCCTCGACATCTGTGTGAAATTTGACATCAAAATATTCTTTAGTGTTTTCTTGGCTTTGTGAGACGCTAAAACTGATTCCGGTGGTTTTTGAAATGTCTGAATTAATTCAGCAACGAACTTGCATTAAATTTAGATTCAACGTGAATCGCCGCGTGCTTGGAAGGCAATCACTGCCGATGATTTTTACCGTGTATGATTGGAAAAAAAGTTGGCACAAGTGCATTGTGTCCGGAGGGAATACTTTAAAGGTGATGAAATAAATTTGGAAGAATAAATAAAGAGTTTTTGAAAAAAAAATTGGTCTTACTTTTTGGGCACAGTAGCATAATATATAAAGTTATAAACAAGAAGTTATGTAGGCAATATAAATGTTATATTGCCTAAATGTTTTAAATAACGAGATGAACTAATAAATATTGAATTGTAAAATATTTAAAAGAATTAATATTTCCTTTTAAATTTTATTCTAAATACGAATGAAAATTTTTTCTTTTTTATTTGAATTGGATATGTTATTTTTATTCTGTGATATTACACTATCAATTGTAATGTTTGCATTTTTTTTATTCAAGATATATGTAAATGTTAATATTTTATCTTTATTTAACTAAGCTCGAAAGGAGAATTTAATCTATTGCGGTGATGGTGCTAAAAGGTCTTGATGTTTTATGAATGTTTGTAACTTATGATGCTAATAAAAATTCTCATTAAAGTTTCTTGGTCAAATGTTTCTTTTGATATTTTACAGTATACTTAATAAGAATGAAGCATTAAATTTTTCAAAAATAGTTTTTGACGATTACATTTTATTTAGTTTTTAAACAGATTTTAATCCTAAATTAATTAGAGAAATAATATCAAACGAAAAACGTAATCGATTTGCATCTCAGATATCGCCCTTCTGAGATTAATAAAACCAAAGAATATATTGAGCTAAAATTGCAAAATAATTGAGTATGTAAATTGCTTCAGTGGAATAAAGATTATATTGATCATGAAGTAATGGAAATTGAATTCTATAAAGTTTCACATTTTTAACGTTTTATCTATAATTGAAATTATTATAAAATTGCGTTGTAAAATGTAAGTCAAATCATGCCAGTTGTTTGTGCGCTGTATGATACGAGTAACTGGCAGTATAGATAGGAAAAAGAATTCTTATCAATCGAAATAAATTATTTTGGATCAAGCAGTTCTAAAGGTTATTTTTAATTAAATAAAATATATCTTTCCTTTTGAAAAAGAAATGTGCTCTGCATTAAAAAAAAAAAGCGAAGAAAACTTGAAATCGTTTCCTAACTCAGAAAAAAATCTGAAGAAATTTTAATTTAAACTTAAAACACCTTCCTGGAACTTTCGAAAACGTCATTTTCATTTTTAACGATAGAATTTAATTTTTTAATATATATTTTTAAACAGTTGATTAAATCTTTATAACTAATATTTCGTTTTTATAAAAAAAAAAAAAACAGTTGGATTTAATACAAATTGCTGAAGAAATAATTTTTTTGTTTAATTTTATACTTAAATTAACGAAATTTTAATTCGAAATGAAATTCGAGTCAGGATAAAAAAAAAAGTAAAGCCTTTTTACGTGATGTTTTTCTTGGATACCGTCTACATGGGATTAAATGAGTGGGACAAATGTAAACCTTAACTTCTATAAATTAAAAAAAAAAATTTTAAATATCTACCCACTCTATTAAGATTTAAATTAATTTCAACAACTAAATAATTAGCATTTTCAAACAATTATGTATTCAATTTTAATTTTAACAGCAGCTTGTAATATTGCTACCAGGAAGTTTAATTTTATGTACTACTGTGCCCAAAAAGTAAGACAAATTATTGTTTATTTCAAAAACTCTTTATTTATTCTTCCAAATTTATTTCATCGCCTTCAAAGTAATCCCCTCAGATACAATGCACTTATGCCAACTTTTTCCAAACCTCAATGCATGTTAAAAAGTCATTGGCTGGGACGGCCTTCAAAGCGCGCGGCGATTCACGTTGAATCTATTCAATCGACTCAAAACGGTGTCCCCGGAGTGGGTTTTGAGTTTAGGGAAGAGCCCGAAGTCGCAAGGTGGGAACACGGTGGATAACGATGGGTTTCGTTTTTGGCGAAAAAGTCACGAAGAATCAATGCAGTGTGAGCTGCCGCATTCAGTGTTTTCGGTACCAATCAAGATTTGATGCGTTTTAGGCCCAAAATGGAATTGACCAATCAACTTTTGAAATTCCAACATCATCAGCAAGTCTCTAATTGTAAATCGACCAAAATCTTTAATTTTTGGACGTGTGTTTCGTCGGTTGAGGCTGATGGTCGACCAGAGGGCTCTTCTTCTTCAACGCGTTCTCTGCCTTCTTTGAGCTGTTTATACCACTTCTAAGGATTTCTTTCCGATATAGGAATGCTCACCGAATGCCTTCTGCTACATTCTATACCTTTCCGCAAACAAAATTTAAGGCAAGTTCTTTTCTCAATTAATTCAGACATTTCAAAAATTGCCGGAATCAGTTTTAGCGTCTCACAAAGCCAAGCGTAACTCAAACACTAATGAATATTTTGACGTCAAATTTCCCACAGATGTCAAGGACAGTGCTAGCAACCTAAAAAAGAAAAAAATGAAATTCCATTAACCCCGGAATTTTAAATTGAAATTTCGTGTTACTTTTTGGGCACAGTAGTATTAAGGTAAAGGAATTTTAAAAGTCTAAAATTCTTAAAGAAAAAATTTTAGACTTTTGAAATTTCCAAGTCTCTGAAATAATGTTTTGTTGAAGATTTGGGAAGAAAAGTACTTACCTCGGTAAACTATTCTATGCAGCTGGCTCGTAAGAACTCTTAGTTCAGGTTTGATAAATCACCCATCTATAAAAATTTAATTCAATATCATATGCACATTGTAAGTAAAATAGTTTATGAATCTTTGGTTTTTGTTTAAGGAAAACAAGAGGTATTCTGCTACTTGCATCTTTTGAAAAAAAAAATTGAAAATCTTATTTATATATAAGGGATGTTTTAAATTTAATAAAATAAGTCAGAATTTAACTTGTTTTACATATTCTTGCTAATACAATAGGTTTTTATATATCGGTCCATTGATATAGTATTGTTGATTGAGAATATTACAATCTATGATGGAATAGAAATTTCATGGATAATGCATTTTTACTTATAAAACTGTAATCAGGAATTTTAATTAAATACAGTTTTTAAGGTAAAGAATATTTGACAATTTCAACATGTATATATACTTGTATACAATTTCAACTTGTATATATATACTTTTATACAGTTGCAACTTGTATACAGTTTCAATTTGTATATGTACTTTTATACAGTTTCAACTTGTATACAGTTTCAATTTGTATATATACTTGTATACAATTGCAACTTATATGCTCGTATAGTGTAATTGTATAACTCTGAAACATAGTTTTCGCGCATTTTATAAGAAAAGCAATGATACACTATTCTATGCAACTTTCTCATTTATCAACTACTTAAAATAAGGAATTTTATATCAAATATCTATAAATAAGGAATTAATTTATTTATCAGTTACTTAAGATGAAAAAAAGTAAATGTTAAATATTTATATGAAGAAATGTTATTTTACAGCAACGTTGATTTTCGCATTGATACATTTTTTTTTTCAGTTTCTGAGCTAAAAATTTTAAATTTTTTTATTCTGAATTTGCAGTTTGTAATAATTAATTATTTGTTTGTTAATTCTTTAGTGTATTTTTATTTGATTTTTAGTTTTAATGATTACAGCTCTAACTAAAAAAAAAAATATTTCTAAAAGTATTTCTTATGATCAGAAATTATTTTTATATGAATTTATTGCATTAAATAATCATGATTGGCAGCTCGTATATAATAACGCAGAATTATTGACATGTTTTTTCCTCTCATATTTTTCCGGAAATTTTTGATTAATTCCTATTCTATTCTCAATACCGGAAATGTTCCTCAATGTACAGGAATTAGATATCACATACAATTTATGCTATCACAAATGAAAATCTATTGACATTAGAATAAATGCTACACTGGATCCTTAAATATAAATATGCATTTAAGGCAATCATTTAATCTTAGTATTAGTTCTTCAAATTGAACTAATTTTTTTTAACTAAATGCTTTTAACAATTTTTGAAAGTAACATCTTATAATTTAAAAAATTATGTTATTTATATGATTTAATTTCCTTACTAAATATTTTATGCTAAAATTGTAAAATTCGTATTGAGCAAGAAGATGTTATAAAAAAAAATTCTGTAGTGACCAAAGGTGTGAAATTGACAAAATGTTTAAATTAAATTTGTAATAACATGATAAAAATAAGAAAACTAAAAAAAAAAAAAAAAAAAAAATCAATTAAAGGCTATTTTTCTTCTTGTAATAACAGATTGTGAAATAAATCTTTAAGAATTTAATATACTTAGTAATATTTGATTTCAAAGTATTTGCAAATGCTTAGTAAATACAATAGAAAACATTTATGTTTAAAATTTGTTAAGAAATTTAATGAAATTTTTAAATCGAATATTCACTTCATTATTGATTTTATAAAACCTCATAATAGGCTAATAATTCCAAAATTAGTATAATGTGTTTTAACATTGTTGAGAGCTATGTATAAATGATTTTTATATTGATTAAATCACCAATTATTAATCTACAATTATTGTTTTCTACGAAGTGAATGAGAAAACATTTTTAAAAAACTATGTTGAAAGTATTAATAAATCAAAATTTTGAAACAAAACCCATTTAAATAAGTATTTAAATTATACTAAAAGTGTTCTTTGAAATATTCTACACAAAATTATTACTCACTTGAAGAAGTACTGCTATAGCAACTACACCTTCACTTCGTCTCATAGCAAGAGCTTCAGAAATATTATTATAGAGATCAGAATTATATCCAAGAATTTGCAACTGAAATAGATGATAAATAATTTCACTCAGTTAAAAAGTATTCGTGCATTGAATTCATTTATCATTATCAATGTAACAAAATATTCAATGCCTTTATATATTTTAAATGCAATTGTATTATCAATTATTATTGTGAAAACTTAAATTGATTTTAAATGATTGTCTGAAAAATATCTAATAATCTAATTTTTAAATTGCTTTAATATCTTAAAAATCTAATGACGCACAACAGAAATTACAAGCAATTGCTATAAAATCTTGAGAAAAATATTTGTACCAAATTTGAAAAAATTTGTAAACACCTTTAAAATAAAAATTAAATAATAATATTATTAATAAACGATATTAAATTATTAATTAATAATATTAGATTATTTGTGGAGAATTTGTAAGCTCCATTATAGTTTAAAAAATTAAATCTCATATTTTTGACAAATTTGTTTAAGTTTGAAAAAAATGTTAAAAATTTGTCAAATGTTAACGTAAATTATGTCGAAATGTGTTAAAAATTATCTAATGTTTTATGTAATAAAAATATAACATTGCTAAAAAAAATTTTTAATTCGTTTTTCTTGCCGGTTAAAAAATATGCTTAAAAATTGTCTTTGAACCGTTAGAATACTTTTATAGCATAAAATATTAAAAATGATTCTTTCTCATATGTATCCATCAAAGTGTATTATTCAGTTTACTTTACAAATTAGGAAGAATACATATCTGAAGTATAAATTTTGAAATAAATAACTAACGATAATTTTTGTGAAAGTGATTTATAAATTTATGTTTGGGTACCCTATATTTTATTAATTTCTGATTAATGAAAACAAATTGATGAAACAAATAAAGTAAATTTAATTAATTCTCTTTTTTTTTCTTTCTTTCGAATGCAGATAATTAGAAGCCTAAAGTAACCATTTGAAATGTTAAGTGTGTAGTATTTTATAAAGATAATTTCATTTTTATAATTTTATAAAGATCTAAAAGTATATCTAAATTATAGTGATTGGTCCTATTATTAAAAGATACTAGTCTGCATACATTATATCTATAAAAATGAGTGGAATTTCACTTTCATAATACCAGATATTCATTATGTAAATGAAAATATTGCTTAAATCCAAAATTAAATCCCAAAATTTCTTTAATAATAGAATTTTTTTTTGAAATTGCTTGCAACTAACTCATAATGGCTTAAAGCAAATTAAATCTTAGGAGATTTTCATAAAAATGGTTAAAAAACTGGAAGGTATTTTTTGAATTATTTTATTGTTATTTAACCCCATTCTTATTAATCATATGTGATGAAGAACTGTTGTCTTAATATTGTACGATATATATTACCCCTACCAATATTTCGTAAATGCACTGCCATATTCGAAAAAGTTAGTGCAAAATTTGGCAGAAGGCGAGAATTTATAAGACAAAAGCAGGAGGAAAAAAACGAAGAAGAAGAAGGAATTTTAAAAAGAACAACGATAACTGATAAAGTCCTTTAAAAGCTAGAGAGAAAATATAAATTAAAGCAAAAGTCCTAAACGTCCCTTAATAGCCAACTACCAAATAATTAGGATAAATTGCTTTCTAATTGACTATGATAATATTCTGCATAAATTAAATCAGATGCTTTTTGATGAAATGTAAATGATTCAATAATAATTATCTATTCTTGTAAATAAATGTTCAAGAAGAATAATCCATTTGATTTTCCAACATTAATTTTGTCCTTTAGTAATAATTACCATAAATCAAGCTGACTCATTTTCAAAATAGCCAGAGGTGAGTTTTAATTTAAACGACAATTGCTATTTATTACGCATGTTATTTTCTAAAAATTTAAAGTATTTTGCTATTTTTGAAAATGTTCTCATTCTCATAGATTGATCACTCCAGTACCAAACTTACTACCGTTATTAATATTTATCAATATTTCAAATAAATATTGCTTATAAATATGTATAATTTAAAATTACTAGAATGAAATTGGGCATGAGTCAAGGACATAGACATGTAGCATATATTTTTTCTTATTATTTATTTCTCTCTTTTCAATTTTTCCTAAATTCTTTCGTATTTCAGCCCTGTATCCATTAGTGGTGGAATAATTTGTCGTCAGGAGTTCTTGTAATGATATACGACTTCTGTCAGTACCAGAACTGGCAAGAAGTCTACATACAATATGCATTAGATTCACCCACAATTCATCAGAGTACGCTTCTCTGGCATCTTAAGCCGAAGAATGCTCAATTACATCGAAATTGAAAGAAGAGAGGGGAGGAAAGGCCCTCCCATAAACTACAAACACAAGTATCGAACGAAAGAAGAAATGAGAATTACTTGGGAAGGAAGGGGAAAGCCTTCGTTGGGGATATGTATTGGTGGAGAGATGCATCTGAATAAAAAGGATGGATCAGTCGTGATGCTTTTAAAAAGAGGAAGTTTTGCAACAGTTTTAACGGATAAAACTGAATGCTTTTGTCTCTAAACTAAATTTTTTTCTTTAGAAAAGGAAGTGTTGGAAAAATTAAGCATTTCAAAAAAAAGTGGAAAAAGAAATAAAAAAAAAATCACTTTTTTCAAGGTGACGTACTGTATAGAGGCAATTTATGATTTTAATAGATATTTAAAACTATTAATGATAAGGAACTATTAATGATAACTTAAAAAGGAAGTTTTGCAACAGTTTTAACGGATAAAACTGAATGCTTTTGTCTCTGAACTAATTTTTTTTTTTTTGTATAGAAAAGGAAGTGTTGGAAAAATTAAGCATTTCAAAAAGTGGAAAAAGAAATAAAAAATTCACTTTTTTTCAAGGTGACGTACTGTATAGAGGCAATTTATGATTTTAATAGATATTTAAAACTATTAATGATACTCAATTTAATAATTAAATTTAGTTAAGTTTGATTGTTTAAAAGATTGTTGCGTTCTATAATGTTTATAGTAGGATTAACGCAATTTGATAGAACCAGTAATAAAATAATGTCTCGCATGAATATTTGTAACATTATTTTAAACTTGAATTGTTTCACTTTTTCAAAGTGGCGTATAGAGGCAATTTATGATTTTAATAGATATTTAAAACTATTGATGATACTTAATTTAAATTTTAAATTAATACTTTTTTTTTAATACTTAATTAAAAAATAAAATAGAGATTTTCATTTTGGAATTGAACGAAATATTATCAGGGAATATTCAATAGTATTTGCTTTATAGAATCACAAGATTAGTTTGTTTCACAAGAACACTATTTATAATAAGATTAAAGCTCTTTAATAGAACCAGTAATAAATGGATGGCTTACAAGAGTATTTTGTAACATTTTTTTTTTTACATCTCTATTTCATCCTTTATGCAATAAAAATATTATTTAGAATATACTTAAAAATATTGTTTATTTGGCAGAAAAGAAACGGAAATATTAAAGTAATAAAATGATGTCGCACATGAGTATTTGTAGTATTTTTTTAAACTTCAGTTAATTCATTTTTTTGCAATAAAAATATTATTTAGAAAATACTTACAAATATTATTTATTAGACTGTCTAATTTGTGGAATATTTCTTAACTTAGAAGAATTGGTACAAAGAAAATTTAACTAAATATATAATTTGCAAATTTACTAATTAAAAGAATCAATGGGTAGAACTGTTATAAGAAAGCATCCTTCAAAATTTGTGGATTTTACTGTTCTTGAAAGCGAATGATACATTTTAACCGAATTCTTGCACTACACATTAAAACAAGGTTTTTTGTGAATACTTTTATGAAATCTTATATTCAATGAATATTTTGAATAATTTATTAATTAATATATTTTATAATCTAGGACAGGGGTCTAAACTTCCCAGGGATCAAATTCGGCCCGCCAGTGTCACCAATCCGGCCCACGACCGCGAATAGCTTACTGTTGCTATAATAATTTGGATAAAAAAACACATTAAAACACTAGAAATTATAGATAATAGCAGAAAAATTAAAACGGTTTTGGCCCTTGGTACTTAATGGAGTAAGCAGTATGGCAATAAGGCTGCAAAGTTTGGAGACCCCTGATGTAGAATATAATACATCTGAATGACCTAAACTAACGAAAATTTATTATTTAACATTTTATTTATTTCATTTGTTTTCGAACACGTTGAAGATATTTTTTTAAATAAATTCTCCGAAAAGTTTGTTAGATGGATTCTTTAAACTGCATTTAAAAGTTGAATTCTAAAATATTTCTCTTTTACCATTTGTTATGGTTTAGGAATAAAACACATAGCACTAGTGGACTGTAAACACGACTCCTTTATTCCAAAACCAAACTCACACTGCCGGGGTTACATTTCTCTCTCTCTCTCCAGCTAGCTCACCCACCCTGACAGGATGTTTACATTATCGGGCTCTGACATCCCGTATGCATGTGGAGCTATTTATCCTTGAGGCAACACCATTAAATTTGTAATTAACATGCAAGTAGTTACAATTATTTTCACCAGTAAATTCTTATCGAAATGTTTTTGACGAACAGTAGATATCCATTGGAATTCCAAAATATTCCATTCACAATTCTAAACGGTAGTTTAAAAATATTTCTCTCTACTTTTATTGAAATGCATTCTTTAGAATTTATATTTACTCCTTGTTCACGTTGGATTATAAATACCTGCAGCATTATTGTAATTCGACACTACATCCCCAAGCAACAATCCCATACCTCAGAAGATGAATGTTTTAAATAATTTATTTTCTTCTAGACTTCATCCAGGATTAAAGTATGCAATTTCTGAGTAAAGTTTTCGTATTATTTTATAAATCGAAATTACAAAAAAGAAAAGCATTTTTATTCAATATTTTTCATCAAAGAAATTTAAAAAGAAAAGAAACTACCAGACACAAACCAGGAAATATATACCGCTTAAATAAGGAAAAATGACGAGTTTAACATAGTTGGAAATTTGTAAAAGCACTATCCCAGAACTCTAATTTAATTTTTAATTTTTAATTTTAAAGATGAGAAAAATTCTTATGTGCTCTATTTTTAAACTTTAAATAAATTTTATTGAAAAAATGAACCTGTATAATTTATAAACCTTATCATTTGAACAGTGACGAAATTGTGATTCATTTTTTTTTTTTTTTTTCAATTTTATTCCCAGAAACGAGAATTTTTAACTTGCGGTAAGTACAACGAGAAGTAAGGGGAATTAATATATTCATAGAAAATTAAAAACATCAGTTTTAAAAACCAGTTTGATTATTGAAATACATTCTGAAAAGGAAAAGAATAAAGCAGAATTATAAAACATGGTTTTATTTTTGGGTTAGAAATGCGAAATGGGATATTTAATTTTTCATAAATTTAAGGTAATCTTGAAGTCTGTTAAAAGAAAATGAAAAAAAACTGCAATGCAGTGTTTATATCTTCATCCATTAAATATCATGCATAATGTATTTAATAAAAGTAAATTTACTTAAATGAAATAAAATAAAATTTCTTCACTTACTTCAGCAGGAAATGCATATCCAGAGAGAGTATGCTCTGATCCTTTGTCATCAGTTCTGCCATAATGAAGATGAATTTCCTCAAAGCGATATTTGTAAGACAGAGGTCCTTCCGTTATATTCACAACGCTTTCAAGATCCAAATTTTCCGATCGAAATATGATACTATGTCCTGTATTCATGATTGTCCCGCTTACCTGAAAAAAATGGTAATAAAATGAAATATTTCATCGCAAAATTATAGTCATTCATAAATCATTAATGACTACAAAGATCTGATTTTTTCTTATATAACCGAAAAATGATTTTATTTGCACTTTTGTGAAATGTGATTGAAGTGAGTTAAACTTTAGAGGTATGCAAAAAGTTCAATCCAATGAAGACCTTAAAAAAAATTGTTTTCTATCCCTGTAATAAATTCACTGGGTAGGCTACGTTATTAATAAAAATTCGCATTTGTATATGTTACATGTTATTATATTATATGTTACATGCATTCGTTATGTATATGTTACATGTATTCATTCAATATGTGTAATATGTATTCTTTATGTATATGTTACATGTATTCGTTATACATTTTATTAATATTGTACTCTAAGCATGTTATTAATAAAAATACATTCAACTCATATATAGTTTCTATTGTTATAAATACATTCATAATATTAATTTACTTCAAACGTAAGTAAGCTATAAATAAATAAAAGAAGAAAGATGATGTGGTTTCGGTTTGTCACCCTACGGTCATTTTGTGCACACATTAGACTTATAATTAATTAATATATTATATATACACATACTGTACACCTTAATTTTCACATAAAAATGTATTAAATTTCAATCTTTGAAGTAATATTTTTAAACAAAACTAACATACATACGAACATTTATTTTGTGTTTTATTTTAATTAAAACAAATAGATCGTTCACATATTTAGAACAAAAAAATCACATCAACTGTCTATCTAACAGTATAAAAAATATTCATTCAGTCAAAAAACATGATTTACAACTAACGCTTAATTGGATAGTTTTTGGTTTTTAAAATAACTTATAGTCTTCGTAGCATGTATTCTACCAGTTTTGATTTGGTTTTGTTTGTCGCTCTACGGCCATTTTTTTGCATAGTTTAGGCTAATTAAACCGCGACTTAGAGTTTAACGCACCCCCACTAACCAAACACCCATGCCATCGCCAGGATTCGAATCTCAAGATTGTGGTGCCAAAGGACAGAGCGCTAACCAATTGGCCATCATGAGGAAAGACGACTTGATGTGGAAAGATGACTCGGCTATTACTAAATCCTTATTTTTCTGTATTTGGAATGACGTATACAATTTTTGATACATATATTTTAATTTTGTTAATATATTAACACATGATTAATTTTGTTAATATATATTAACACATGATTAAAATGGTAAAATAGATTTGAAGAGTGCAGTTCGATAATAAGTTCAATGATAATCAATAAAAAAATAATAAAAGGTATTTTAATAAAGGTTTATAATCTTAGATTAATACCCATAAATGAATGAAAATGTGATTGAAGTGATAAAATCGATACATTAAGTGAAAATATTTCAATTAATACTCAGATAAATAGCAAGAAGTACTGTGATATATAATAAGTTGATAAAAATTGGTAAATGTGCAAGCTAAATTATAAAATGTAAAAATGCGAAAAAAAAAGATAAAACATTACAATCAAATAAGGAAAAGAAAACGTTTTTCCAAGTACAGACAGACAAAAAAAAAAAAACAGATGAACTTTCTAGGTACTACTACTTTATTCCTAGCCAAATGATAAGATGCGCTCTAGTCTTCTTGAAAATGTTAGCTCCATAAAGTTACTGTTCCTCTCTTGAGAATTTAACTTTATATAACTAAAAAAAAAAAACCCCTGGCTTATATGTTTTTCAAGAAATCAGATAGTAAAGAAAAATCCATCGTACACTCGTGCAATCTAGTTTGTTTTAACTGGTTTCAATAAACATTTTTATAAACAAGCAGAATTACTCAAATAAATTTGCAAAAAAACAATTTACATAAAACAATAATGGTAAAATTAATGATAAACTGTGATTAAACCCCAATTTATCAAACAAGATCACACATTCTTGCAGTTTTAAGACTAAATTGTGGTTCACTCAAGAAAAATGTGTAATTTTTATTTATATCACAAAGAAAAATTGTAGGCACATTCTATTACGATTAATAAACTTTTTATTTCCAAAGATAAGTTTTGGAAGTATTAAGATAAGTTTTGGCTATATTAAGATTATAAACTTTTTATAAGTAAATAAAAAAATTCAGAACAAATAAAGATTCTGCTGTATCAGATAGTATTACCTTATTCCTAAACAAAAAATTAATAATATATTTCAGCATTTTACATGAAAAATGATAATTATCAATTAAAATTTATTAAAATTTTAGTATAATAATTTTTTTTAGTATAATAATTTTATTAAAATTTTAGTTTAATAATTTTAGTATAATAATTTTAATTGGTTATAAAACGTGGTTATAAACCACGTTTTATAATCATATTTATTATTATATTGCATCTTACAAATCGGATCGCGCATTCAGAAAAATTGAAAACCCCCTTTTTTTTTTATACTACTAAGCATCTTATTAAAAAGTATATATTCCAAAAGATATAATTAATTAATTAATTAATTATTATTCTTTAATAAATTAATTCGTAAATAAATAACTCTTTTAAATAATGCCCTTAATTAATCTCAGTTTCATTTAATTTAACTAATTTAATTTCAATTTTATATAATTAATAAATCATTCTTTTAAATTACTACACATTTATTCTTTTCCTCAATATTTAGCTAAAATTGTTGAATACACATAAAACTAATTTATAATTATTTAAAACCTCTGATAAAAATTTTAATGTCTTAGAAGTAGTAAAAATTGTTTTAAAATTTTACAAGTTATAATAATTTCCTTTAAAGTAGCCATCTTCTTTAGTATTTTACTAACATATTTTAAAATAACATTTTCATATATTATATAATCTTTAATGTATCACAACAGAAAGAATAGCAGAATATTAATATGCTATAGTTACAATTAGAGTAGATATATTTTAAAATTGAATCATTTTAGACGATTGTACAATCGCCTAAACCATCAATCGTTTAAATAGATTTTTAAATCAATATTTTATTGTATACACTTTTTATGAGAGCTTATTTTAAATTATTTAATTATTATTTGATAATTAATTATAATTCATAAACCACGTAAAAAGTGTCTTTTACATTATTCAGATAAAAAAAATCTTTAGATCCCATACTACTCTAAATTTATGTTAGTTGCTTAGGATAAATTTGTTGCACCGATTTGTCAAATCTTTGTCGAAAGTTTTGAGACACCTCAACAACACTTTTGCTTCCATCCATACTTTACCCTTTTTATCAAAGCTTATTTTAAATTATTAAATTATGATTTGATAATTAATTATAATTCACAAACCATGTAAAAAGTGTTTTTACATTATCCCGATAAAAAAATCACCAGATCCCATACTACTCTAAATTTGGTTTAGTTGCTTACGATAAATTTGTTGCACCGATTTGTCAGAAATTGTCGAAAGTTTTGAGACACCTCAACAATACTTTTGCTTCCCTTTTACAACCGTCATTTGTTTATTACTCAATTCACATGGATGAAAAATGAAGTCATTCATGATTTGCAATGAATTCTTTATGATGACGTTCGAAGATTCGTAAAAATATAGAATTCTCCGAGGAAATCATTCCAGAAATACTCACCCTTTTCAGCCAATAAAAACTTCTCAAAGAAACACAGAGCTTTTCTCATTTTCAAAAATTAAAAAAAAAAAATTACAAAATTTAAGTAGCTATCTTCTGGAACATTTTATTAATATATCTTAAATTAACAGGTTCAAATATTATATAACCTTCGATGCATCACAATTAAAAAATAGGGAAAATTAATATTTTTTTTTTTTACAATTACAGCAGAAATCAATTCATACGATTGTATAATCGCCTAAAATTAAACGATTATTCGTTCGAATATATTCTTAAAACGATATTTTATCTAATCCACTTTTTATCAAAGCTTATTTTAAACGATTTAATTATATTTTGATAATTAATTATAACTCACAAACCATGTAAAGTGTCTTTTACATTATTACGATAAAAAATAATGTAAAAGACGCTTTTCACCAGGTCCCATACTACTCTAAATTTATTTTAGTTGTTTACGATAAATTTGTTGCAGCGATTTGCCAGAAATTGTCGAAAATTTTGAGACACCTCAACAATACTTTTGCTTCCTTTTGCAACCGTCAATTGTTTATTATTCAATTCACATGGATGTAAAATGAAGTCATACATGATTCGCAATGAATTCTTTATGCTGACGCTCGAACATTCGTAAAAATATTGAATGCTCCGAAGAAATCATACCAGAAATACTTACCCTTTTCAGCCAATAAAAACTCAAAGAGACACAGAGATTTTCTAATTTTCAAAAAATAGAAAAAAAAAAAAATACGAAATTGAAGTAGCTATCTTCTTGAACATTTTATTAATATATCTTAAATAAACGGGTTCAAATATTATATAACCATAATGTATCAACAAATATGTTACACAAAAATATGTATCACAAAAATAAGTATTAAAAATGTTTCACAATTTAAAAAAAATAGGGATAATTAATATGTTCTTTTTACAATTACAGCAGAAATACTTTAAAATTGAACATGATTGTATAATCGTCTAAAATTAAACGATTAATCGTTTGAATAGATTTTTAATACGCTATTTTATCAAATCCAGTTTTTATCGAAGTTTATTTTAAACGATTTAATTATAATTTGATAATTAATTATAACTTACTAACCATGTAAAAGTGTCTTTTACATTATTCCGACAACAAATACTATAAAAGACACTTTTTATCAGATCGCATATTACTCTAAATTTATTTTAGTTGTTTACGATAAATTTGTTGCAGCGATTTGTCAGAAATTGTCGAAAGTTTTGAGACACTTCAACAATACTTTTGCTTCCCTTTTACAACCGTCAATTGTTTATTACTCAATTCACATGGATGTAAAATGAAGTCATACATGATTCGCACTGAATTCTTTATGATGACGTTCGAAGATTCGTAAAAATATAGAATGCTCCGAAGAAATCATTCCAGAAATACTCACCCTTTTCAGCCAATAAAAACTTCTCAAAGAAACACAGAGCTTTTCTCGTTTTCAAAAGTCGAAAAACTTTACAATGCAGGAATGCCTTTTGATTGTTTCCTTCCTTTTCACTCTGAAAGGCGGGATGCGAAGTGTTCCTTTTTATGGTTTCCTACATTCTTTTCTTTGTTACTTTGAACCAGAGTAAAATGATTTTTACTCATGAGAAAAACCTTCTGGACCTTTCTGTCGCTTCCTTTTCCAGACTATCACTTTAGCGTTATTTTTAAAGGAATTCTTGATCATCATTAACAATACTAGAAGACTTTAGAAACCCTTTTCTGATGCATTCGACAGAAAATCGTAAAGTATAGCATTTACTTAGTTGCTTTTTAACAGGTTTAGCTGGATACTTTTATGGATGAATAGGAAAGTTATTTTATTTTCTTTTAGATGAATATTTTTATTGAAATAAATTCATTCTTTATATGAATATTTTATTATTGAAATAAATTCAATCTTTATATGAATATTTTTTATTTAAATAAATTCAATCTTTATATGAATATTTTTTTATTTAAATAAATTCAATCTTTATATGAATATATTTTTATTGAAATAAATTCATTCTTAATATGAATATATTTTTATTGAAATAAATTCATTGCTTATATGAATATTTTTTGAATGAAATGTTCTGTTACAGTAAATTTCTTTTTATATGAATATTTTTTTTATTTAAATAAATTTACTTCTGATTCTTATAAAATCATTTGGCGATATCAAATAACAAGGATGAAAATTAGTTTAGTTTTAAATGAAATGTTCTGTTACAGTATTCACTATTTTATAGGTTTAGCTAGATACTTTTATGGATGAATAGGAAAGTTATTTTATTTTCTTCATATGAATATTTTTTGATTGAAATAAATTCCTTCTTTATACGAATATTTTTTGAATGAAATGTTATGTTACAGTAAATTTTTTTATATGAATATTTTTTGAATGAAATGTTATGTTACAGTAAATTTTTTTATATGAATATTTTTTTTTGAAATAAATTCACTTTTTGGTTCTTATAAATCATTTGGTAATATCAAATAGCTAGGCTGAAGATTAATTTAGTTTTAAATGAAATATTTTGTTACAGTTTTCACAATTTTCATTTTAATTGCCGATATCTTTAATCATTAAAATAAAAGTTACATCATCAAATTTGTTTTTCTAAAGCTTTGAACTTTAAAATAAAAGCATATTTATTAAATACTTAAAACTGAAATTTAAAAAAAACTTAATATCTTGTAAATTTGTTTCAAATTAATTAAAAAAAAAATTGGCAATATTTTTTATTTTTCAATTCAATTTTTGTTAGATTCAACTAGATTTGAAATAGCAATCTTATTCCATTAATAAGCACTTATAAACTGTGGTAGTAGAAGAATTTAGAGAAAGAAAAGTAGAGAATTAAAAAAAAAAAGTAGTGAATTTATTTTGTATCATGAGAGCTCCTCTATTTTTACATTAAAAATATGTATTGCAGTTATTGTTCGATCATCAGTTAAATACAGAGTTGTTTTTAATAAGCACTTACAAACTGTATTTTAATTTAACTGCAAACTCATTTAATAATCACTTACAAACTGCAGTTTTATAAGGTATGAAAATAGAGGATTTATTTTGCATCATGAGCTCCTAGAATTTTACGTTAAAAATATGTATAGCAGTTGTTGTTCGATACATTAAATAAATAGGCAGTCGCTTTTATACTTATTATTATTTCAGAATGTTAAAAAACACATTTAGAGAATATAATAGTACCTATCTGTTTATTGTTTTAACCTGTTTTCCTCAACACATGACATATCATTTGTTTTTCAAAGAGAATTCACACAGTTTTGTATATAGATGCTATTACACATTAGATTCAGTTAGTTTTATTTTCCAGTATATATATCAGCAACTTCTTTTCAAAGTACATCTGCCTTTGACAACATCCATGCAATATGATTTATTTCTAGCAGTTGGTAGCTTTTTTACAGACAAATCACTTTGTATTTTTCCTGCTGTGCATAACTGTTAGCCTTTGATATCTGAATATCTAGACGAATTCAGTTTCACTTTTTGTGTGCATTGCGCTGTAAAAGTTAAACATAAAACTCGAATTTGTTCGAGAAAGGGAGCCTTTCAAATTTTAAAGGGTAATATGGATCTTTTACTACAAAATATAATACGGGACTTCTTTTGAATGCCGGTGTTAAAAGGAGTCATTTTTAAAAAAGTGCATGCTATATTAATATTTCATTACAATTTTGTAGTTGTAGATATCTTATTCAAGTTTTCTGAAACATTTCTCCATGATTCATAATAAATAATAATAATTATATACATATTTCTGGATACCTTATTATCCTCTTCCCATTTTAATCAGTTACTTACAATTAAACAAAACTGTTATGTTTTATTTATTTTTAGTTCTTGTATAGCTATTTTAAATCTACAGAAATCTCTTTTAAAAAAGGACATGAATTAAAAAATGACCTGGTTTGAATTAAATTTAAATTGAAGGCATTCAAATTTCATTAGTTGCAAATTGGTTCTACCAATTAACGCTATGAGAAAGAAGACGTGCATTTTAGATTATTATAATAAATTTTAAATAATTACTCTTAATTAAAATAATAATTTAGCTACGTACTTTCCATTAAAATAATAATTTAACTCATTACTTTTAATAATATAATTTTAGCTGATTACTTTAAATAAATGCAATACAAGTATTGAATTTTTTTAAATGTTTTGTATATTTCGCAGTAAAAAAATATTGCATTTCTATCGATGATAAAACACATTTTAATCATTTTTTTTCAAACCGTTGTTGTATTTTTATAAATTTTGAATGTTATTAATTATTACAAATTTTTTTAACATCCCTTTACTTTGAAATAAAGTAATTAAAAATTGATTAAATATTAATAATATGCAATTAAAAAAAAATAAAAATGTAAACTATAAAAATTTTTATTGCATGCCCAGCAACTATAAAACAGTCTTGACATCGAAACGCACAAAATCTTAAAATAAATAATTGCTGTCGTTACAAAATACATTCGAAGTCCATAAATCCAATTCCAGATTTAAAACATTTCCCATTGAATTTTTTATTTTATTGCTGAATGTTTTCATGCAGAATTTAAACTTCTATTTTTCAAAGTCCTAGAAATAAAACAAAAAAAAAAAAAAAAAAAATGGAGATTGGGAATTTTTTTAAGCAACACAGTTTTAGAATTCTATAAAAAAGAAACCGTTATTTTTGCTTTTAAAACTTTCTATTGATTCAAAGTACGTTTGTACCAACGGCACACAAATTCGTTAATAATTCAGACGAAGAACTTTTTCTCCTGTGGAAGACAAAAAGTATAAAATGATAGAAAATAGAAGACTCGTTCCTTCATGAGACGAGAAAAAAAAATTAAATGCGTAAATGCATTCGATAAATCACTGCCGGGGTATTTTTGACACGAACAACTCGCTTTTTCAAAAATGTCCTTCTTATCATTATCTTCCCGATTCCGTTCGTCAGTTTCGATGCTGGTACGCTAATTGCTTTGAAATTGTTATTTTTTTTATCCTTTCACGATTACTGTGAAAGCGTTTTCTTGAATGATTTGCAAAAGACCGTATTATGAGCAATCTTCTTGAGTGCTGGTTTATAATGCGCTATATAACAAGAAGTTCAATCAAGCAAAAAGAATATTTAGTTCATCTTTGGTGTAATAAATTTTGATTACTGAATTTGGGGATTCGTACCAAGTTTAGTAAAGATAATAAGAAAAAAATTATATTATACTTTTTTTATTATTTCCATGAAACAATTTAGATACTGTTCACTAAATTAGTATTTTTTATTGAACATTTTATTAGTTATTTAGCAACCGAAAGTTACTAATTATTTTTTGGTGTAATAAATTTTGATTATTGAATTTGGGGATTCTATTGTATATCTTTTTTTATTGGACAACTAAATGTTTTTTGCTTTCTGTTATTTAGCAAATTTAATTATTTTCTATTGTATATCTTTATTGGACAATAAATGTTGCTACAAGACAGTCAGATCAGTCAACATTGACTAGATTTGAATTTTTATTGTAAATTTTAGTAATTTCAAAATTTAAATTTTTTTAAGTAAATTTAAATTTGTTTCAAGCTATACCTTTTTTATGCAACCGAAGTTACTAGTTTAAAATTGTTACCTTTATTATGCAACCGAAAGTTACTAGTTTTAAAAAATTGTTACATCTTTTGGTGTAATAAATTTTGATTATTGAATTTTGCTACTTTTAAGGGATTCAACATTGACTACCAAATTTAGTAAAGGAAATAATTTATTATGCAAAAATTTTTTATATTCTACTTTTTTTCATTAACGAAATAATTTAGATACTGTCTCTTTTATCTCTCTAAATTTGTATTTTTGCTGCTAACTTTAAAATTTCAGTTTAAATTTCAAAGTAAATTAAATTTTTTTTTTTACTGTGTACCTTTATTGGAAAACTAAATGTTACTACTTTAAAAATTGTTATGTGTTATCAGTTAACATTGACAGGATTTGAATTTTTATTACAAATTTTCGTAATTTCAAAGTTTAAATTTTGAAGTGAATTTAATTTGTTTTAAGTTGTATAGTTTAATTAAGCAACCAAATGTTGCTGCTTTAAAAATTGTTACTTGTCATTTATCGTTATTAATTAAATTTGAATTTTACAGCAAACTGCTGCAAATTTAAAAGTCAGATTTAAATTTGTTTCATTGTACATCATCAAAAGACAAATCTTAATTTACATACAAATTCTTAAAAACAAACGATTGCCCCTGAATTTATGAATTGTTAGTTCTTTTATATTAATACTATAACAAAAAAAAAAAATATTACATTTTATGTCTTGAATCTAGTATAATTATATTCCTTTACAATTGTAAATTTGCTTTTCTTGTACATCATCAATAAATAAATATTAACTTCGTACAATTTCTTAAAACCCAACGATTGTCGAGGAATATATGTACTGTTAAATATATTTTGTTATTCCTATAACATAAAAATATTAAAATTTATCTTTTTATTCTGACTAAATATATTCCCTTTCAACTGTAAAATATTACTAGATAGATCAACTGAAGTTGCTGAAGTTTAAAAAACATTTTTAATAGAAAAATTTTTAATATATATATTAGCAATCAAATCTATTATGTTAAACCTGTTACCTAAATTATATTAAATTTATTATTTTAGGTTCAATAATTTTAACATAAATAACAACATAACATAAATAACGACATAACAACTTACATAGAAAACAAACATAAATAAACGAAGATTTTAGTTTTCAGAAATTGTTCACCAATAAACCATTTTTTAAGTGAATTTTAGTATATATTAATTATTTTATACAAATATATACTTTTAATTAAAATGCAGAATGAATACAAGTAATTGTAAGTAAAATAAATGTAAGGAGCAGGGAAAGTTTAATTAAATTATGATTAATAATTTCGCGATGGCCAATTGTTTAGAATTAGAAAATCTTTGTTCCTTTCAGAAGAACTCATTATAAATCCAATTAAGAAATATTTAAAACAGCTTAACTATAACATTTATTTTTAACTTAAGAGACAAATTGTCTAAGCTGTTATTTGTTTTCACCTGCTTAAATTATTTAATTGCAGTTTTAATCGGCCATCCCGCTTGAGTTTTATCAAATTCTAATTTGCTCAGCAAACATAGGAAACAAAATAGATAAGAAGTTGATTAATCAACCTGTAACGGATCTCCGCTTAGAATGCCAGGCTAAAATAAATGAATTTTGTTGATATTGAAATTCGTATTCAATTAATTCATTGCCATGCATGCCATTTTAAATCGTTGGTGTTTCTTTAAATACCATTGAAAAACTGAAATGCATAATTTTAACAGTGGATAAATAATATTTAGGTTACCTACCTTGAGAAATGCATAGATTGCAAAATTCCATTCAATTATTTTTAATCTGTTAATTCAAAAAAGGTAGTTAGACAATTAATACGAAACTGTTTGTTTTCCCAATCATCATCCAGTTTGCCTCATTATTCAAAACAAAAACTGCAGCGCACACTTACTGAATCGAACTCTCGAAAAAATTGAAAATAATCAGAATAATAATCATAATAATAATTCATTGACACTTACGCCATTTTAAATTGTTGGTATTTCTCTGAATGTCATTGAAAAACTGAAATTTAACTGTGGAAAAGGTATTTTAACTTTGACTGAATAATATTCAGGTTTCCTACCTCGAGAAATACATAGGTTACAAAATTACATTTTTTAATCTGTTAATTCAAAAGGTAGTTCAACTTTAATACGAAACTTTTTGTTCCCAGTCATCATCCAGCTTAGCTCTTTTGCAAAACAAAAACTGCAACGCACATTTACTGAATCGAACCCTCGAAAAATTTGAAAATAATAATAATAATAATAAATAAATCTAGATTTTAAAAAGATTATAGACGCTTGAATAATTAAGTAAATTGTATTATGCTAATTTCATATTTTTATACACTTTAAGTAATAATACACTTAATAAATTATTAAATACGGAACTGATATATATTCCTTGGAGTGAATTGATTAATTATGTGCAAATAGCATCTCTATTTCTATAATATATTCTCTATTTTGCATAGAAATGACTTCTCCTCGTAATATCCCCAGTTATCTCAATTTTTAAAGTTATTTTCCGTATGCATTGACAAAATGAAACAATTGCAGCGTGATTAACAGAAAAGTGAATAGGTGACTGGCTTTCGGCCAACCGTGGCGTTTCACCAGTGATATTCTTCATCAATATTTGTTATAAACGATAGAAACATTCAAAAATACCAACCGAATTACGTTTGAAAATGTCCAGTTTATTAAATATTCATTAACATTTAGTTGAGCTGAGAGCGGCCCTTCCACCTTAAAGTGCACAGAAAATTTAACTTAATAGATTTACGTGATTTCAAACCTAGTCATAGAAATAAATGTTCCCAACTAAACCCTCCCCTTTCCCACATTTCGTGTAGTAATCCTTGTCCCCCAGTTTGGATCTAATTGATGGGCGGGTAAAGCTAAAGCTCGAGCTCGATTTAATAGCTATTGGTTGCTGCTAGTGTCACGTCATAGTTGCTTAATAATATCCATTGCATGTCATTATTGGGTCGAAATTCCGCTCACGTAACAACATTTTACACCTAAGCGGGCGACAGCCGGAAATCTAATGGAATTGAAGTAGCCGGTGATTCCACTATTTAGCAATGCATTAGTGCAGAGACATTGGAAAAAATGTTGCACTTCGCAACAATTGTTTGTAGTAAACAAGTTATAAAATATGCATCTTACTACATATCCATGTACATGTGATCCTGGTACATGTACATGAATTCAATCTATGTTATTATTCGTCAATGTAAGATTTATTTTATCTAAGAACTAATGTGCAAATTTTTATTATTATACACCATTGTTGTAAGTGTACAATATGCTGGCATTCTTTAATAGGTGTTGAAATGTATGTGGAACAACTGATGGATAAAATCCATTATGTAATAAAAACTTAATATTTGTTTTTGCACTCCAGCATTTGTACCTCAGATTATTTATCATTGGAACTGCAAATTTGTAGCAGATACAGCATTAGACAGTGCACAATGTGATGGACCTATTACACTACACCTACATTTTATAACTTCGATTTAGAACAAACATGCTTAGAGACTCTAAGGCAAGAGAGAATCGATCACTTCTCCCTCTTCCAGCGGCCCGAGGACCATTTGGCTAGCACTCTGGCTGTTGGTACCACAGGCTTCAGGTTATAATCCTGGCGATGACATGGATGTTTGTTAGTGGTTCGGAATCCACTTTAAACTGTAGGTCCAGGTCTAATTAGCCCAAAAGTGAACACAAAATAATGACGACAAACCAAACTAAATCTTCCTCTTCCTCGATAAAAAAAAAAGGAGAACATTCCAGCCTGTGGATTTATCATGTTCTTCATCGGGCTTCAGATTCTCTTTCAGCCTCGGGAACTTTCGTCTTCGATTTTCAATTTCGCATCGAACAGTTTCATTTCAAAAACAAAGAAATTTTTTTTCAAGTCTGGTCTAATTACATATTAATATTATATGAAAGAACAATATTATAATATGAATTTTTATAAGAGTTAATTAATCTTTAATTTATATTTTGAAGGACATATTAATCATTATATTGGTTAAGGGAAGAAATGAAAAATAATTTGTCGTAGATATTAAGTGGTTAATGTTAGAAGCGAGCGTTCAAAGTACTTTTAAATTTTAGTTTTAAAAATTCGTTTTTCTTTGCTTTTAATCGGTAAAATCCTTAAGAAAAAAAGTTATTGACACACTTATAAATTAACTTATTAATATTGAGTGAAGTAATTACCCTTTTTATTGAAGATTATTCAGATAAATTGCCTAAGAAAATAAATTTCAAGACAAGTACCTCGTAATGAGCTCTTATTGCTTATTAATACCTCATTTGAATTTCAGAGTAAGCATAATTTTTAAAAGAAATTTTTGACTTTATAAAGAGAGTGATGTAAATTTTCTTGAAAAACCATCATAACCTCATATTTTTAAAACTCTACAAGTTTTTTTTTTTATTTATTATTTTTTTTTAGTATTTTCTTAAAAGGGACTTTATGTCGTAGTCGTTATAGACTACATAGACACTTTGAAGTGAGAAGTAACGGAATCAAGTAATCAATTAATAATAAAGAATATTAATTGAAAATAATTACTATTCCTTAAAAATACTAACCAATATTAATTGAAAATAATTACTATTCTTTAAAAATACTAACCAATAAATATTAATTGAAAATAATTACTATTCCTTAAAAATACTAACCAATATTAATTGAAAATAATTACTATTCTTTAAATACTAACCAATAAATATTAATTGAAAATAATTACTATTCTATTCCTTAAAAAAAATAATTACTATCAACATTAATTGAAAATAATTGCTATTCCTTAAAAACTACTAATCTATATTAATTGAAAATTATTACTAATCAATATTAATTGAAAATAATTACTGTTCCTTAAAAAATTGCTAAACAATATTAAATAAAAATAATTAATATTCCTTAAAAATTACTAACCAATATTAAATAAAAATAATTAATATTCCTTAAAAATTACTAACCAATATTAATTGAAAATGATTACTATTCCTTAAAAACTACTAAACAATATTAATTGAAAATAATTACTATTCCCTAAAAATATAATTCTTCAAAAAACCTTTGACACAGTTAAAAAAATTTTTTAAAGAACCTCATGAAATAACTGAATAAAATCCGGGAGAATCTGTTATTCGTTTTTAGTGTGTGGATGATAAAGAAAAGAAGAAAAAACTTAATAATATCTAAAATAAATTAGAACAATGAAATGTTTTATCGTAGTCAACATGCACCTTTTAATTCAGAAAAGTTCTTTTCTCTGTTAAAAATTAAACAGTTTTGTGCATCTAATTTTTTGAATGCATGATCATTTCTTCTCAACTACATGAAAATCTACTCTCTTGTATAAAATATTATATATGAAATGTGTTCACTCAACGTTGAAACTGTTTGTTATATCTGGTCTCCATTTATTATATATTTCTGTATATAAAAAAGAATGACTCATATACAATGCATTTGTACATTACTTTTTACAATGAAATATTTTCGTTGTGACTAGTTTCTTTTATAAAAATGAATAATTCAAATGCAAATCATTACAACATCACTTTTTTGAATTAAAAATTTTTTGTTATACCTTTACTTATTCTTTTTCTATAAAAAGAATGCCTCAAATACAAAGCAATTCTGAATCACGTTTTCCAAGTAAACCTTTTTTTGTTATACATGTACTTTTATACAAAAAAGAATGACCAACATATAACATAATAAGTAAAAAAGAATGTTCAACATTTCTACATTTCTTCCTTCCATTAATTTTTTATATATATATTCGATCTCACTTTATAAAAAAAAAAGGGACTCCAATATAAAAACATTTATATATCACTCTTTCATGTCACAGTGAAATTTCCGGGAGACAGTTTTATAGGTTAGGACATAATTTTTTTTTTTTAAGTTTTGTTATGTTGATAGAAATATGCATTCTTTGTTGCTGTTCTATTTCTGGTTTTATAATTTTGGGAATATTAAAATTCAAAATCAATTATAAAAAAATTATTTTATGTTTTGAAAACAATTAAAAGGCTTTTTAAGTAAATAATTAATTAAAAAGCTTCAAATAAATAATTAATTAAAAAGTTTTTAGGGCCAATTCTTGAAAAAAAGGAAAACTATTTAATCAGAAGTTTATAACTTTTTGTTTCATGTGTTAATTTTTTGATAAATTATTAATTTAATCTAAATAGGCAAATTTAAAAACAAATTCTCAGAAAATTGCAAAAGTGTACATAAAAAATTATGTACACTTATTTTAACAATTGAATATTTATTTTACTTTTATTTAAAAGAAAATAATTAATTTTTTCTGATAAATAAAAAAAAAATAATTATTTAAAATAAAATAGAAAACTGTAAGGAAAATTAAGCAAGGGATTTAACCTTTAAAATTAATTTTAAACAATTGGTCACCTCACAATGTCTTTAAACACACACAAACACATTACTACAATATATATATATATATATATATATATATATATATGGTGTGTGGATGGTTGTGTGTTTAGGACATTGTGAGGTTGTTTTGTCATTATTTCCTTTCAATAGCTATATTTTGTGACATTTAAATACTATTATATCAAAATTCAATTTTTCAATTTTTAAAATCCTCAAAGAAAATAATTTTGCATTATATTGCATTTTTGCGTTGGTTTTAGGTGCATTGAATGAAGATTTTATTTGATTGTTAATAAAATATTCCTAGAATTAATTTTAAAATACTATACATGAACACATAGAACATAATCGATATATGCTTATTTTAGAATAACTTGGTATATAAAAAGAGTCTATTAACTATTACAATCATTTTTTCAACAAAATTGCCTTTTAGCATCAGACTAAGAGCAGGATAAAATGAGATGGGTTTTACAATAAAATTCAAATTTTACTTCCGTGTTTAAATTCGTATGGTATCTTTTCTGGTTAGACTAAAATGATGAAATTTCCTTTTCTGCAACAGAAATATAATTGATAATAAATATTGATGATAATATTTAATCCTTATATATTAAAAAAGAACTCCTAATAGTTAATATATTATTATCTACATTTATAATATGAACAAGCGGTAGTTTGATTGAAATGATATACATTAAATATTTCAATAAATGTCTAGGGTATAAATTTAATGCATCAATATTTTATCTACAGATTTTCCCTAAGTAAAAAATACCTTATAATAGATAAATGGATGGATGTTAGAACATGAGAAAAATTATTTTAAGCACTTTAAATAATTGTAGATAAGTGAAAAATAATTTTCGTTCCAATTTTATATCCTTTGGATGTTCAATATCTTCAATGTGGCTTTAAGATAACATTTTGGAAGGCGAATTTCACTATATGAGTAGCAGCTGGACTTCTCTGCTAATATGATTATCCATTACTGGCACCAGGATAATATTTCTTTTTCAAAGACAAGGAAGAACTATTTACATTCCCAATGTCTACCATTTGTATAAACGCCAGTTCTTAGTATGCTGGTACTTATTTAATGACTTCGAAGTTACTACTATGTAGATTTGCTGTTTTTGATTGGAGTTAAGAAATAGTTTCTCACAGAAAAGTAACATAGTACTTTGTATAAATAGGAAATTTTAAATAATGTCTGTCAAAAGTATTTTTTATTTTCAGTTATTGTTAGTCCATGTTTCTTTTTATAAATCTTTTAACAAACTAATGGTTTATATTATTTAGACGCTTTTCTTGAAGTTGAAAAAGTAGTCACTACCAATTAGAGCATTTCTTATAAGAAATGAAGAAAATTCCCACCGAATGAGTATAATTATTGCAAAATATTGCTCATTTAAAAATCAATCATACAAGTGTTTTAAAATAAACACAGTGAAAAAGATATCTATCACTCTCACAATAGGTAAAACAATTCGTTAAAATTGCTAATTTAAATATCCATCTCATACAAGTGTTTTAAAAATGAACGCAGTAAAAAAAGGTATCTATCACTCTCACAATAGGTAAAACAATTCTGTTAAGATTGCTAATTTAAATATTTATTATTAAAAATTAAATAACAAGAATATATATTATAATATTGATATATTTTTATTATTATATATCTTAAATATTATAATATATATCATTGCTATTTAAATATTATATTATATTATATACAAGTGTTTTAAAATGAACACAATAAAAAGATATCTATAATATATACGTTAAACAATTCGTTCAAATGTATGAAAGCATTGTGTTGCTAAACCCTGACAAGTCAATTCCACAGAGGTTTTGCTGTGCAATACACATGTTTTATTTTGCTTACATTATTATTTTACGTTATTATAGCTGTATTTAAGAAAACACACACATTTTTATTGTTGCTAAATTTACTCAGCTACCACATTCTTTTTGCTTGAAAAAGTAGATACCGTAGTTTCACAAAAGATTCTGAACTGAAGATAATTGTTCTTTTATACAATAATTTCTTTCTAAAATTCTGCGAACAGATTAAAATTGGAAAAATATGATTCTTAGCAAACCCAACAATACACCTAAAGTATTTCTAAAAGCAAGGATTTTTTCTTTTTTAATATTCTATCAAATATTTTTAAGTATCAGTTGTTTTTTTATTTATTTCTGTTTCAAAAATCCGTCTTTAATTTTTCATAACGGTATGTAAAAATTTAATTTTGTTAAATTTGAAGCTAAAAATATGCTTTGAAGATAAACTATATCATCCGTAAAACATTTTTCACCGCTCATTAGAAAATCCTTAAAATTTAAAGCAAACAAAGCATCGTTTCTTTTAAATTTTTTTTTGTAAACTTTAAAAATAAAATTTTAAAGGATATCAAATAATCTTAAAAAGCTGTCTTTTTGCATCTACCTTGGGTATCAATAAATCTTCTTGGTTCTTCGACTATCTTTTGATAAATAAATATACAATTTGCAATATTTTCGGGAACTAAAAACAAGCCAATTATTATGTTATTTCACAGAGATCAAATAGAAAAGAACCCCCCTTTTATATTTCTTTATCATAACAGTTTGTTTGGAATGAAATCACAAAAGACTTTTTAAAATCGATTGCAATAATATGAAAATAAAAAAGTATAACGAGAATTTAAAAAGAGTTTTGCGATCGAATCGCATCGAATTTCGTGAAAGATATATCTAAAAACTGCTATAAGCATTTGTTTGGCTTTAATTCTCTAACTCAATATTTAAACTCATTTTAGGTGTACAAAGAATCGAAACCTTCCAGTATTTTCTTTTGTTTATTTTATCGAAAACTTGAAGGCACGAGGAATTCGTTTTATTTATCATATAGCATTATTGAAAGAAGTCATATATTTTTTTGATAAAAGATTTTTCAAGGGTCCTTATACGATTAGATAAAAAAAAATTTTTAAAACTATTTACTAAGTGATGATATACGTTAAAAAAGTAAATAACATTTTTATATATATATATATATATACATATATATATTTAAGTATGGATATTTTATGTTTGACTCTTGAATCTTCAATGCTGAACAATTTTATAGGGAAACAATATTTAATTGAAATATAATGTTTATTTTCATTTTATGAAATTATAAGTTTAAATTTCTTATTTAAAATCGTATTTTACTCATTTAAAAACTGATAATTTGCATTAATCTTATAAGATTCAAGTTTTTATTAATAATATAAGGATTTTTTTCAATTTAATTTGTATATATGTCATATAATTTAAAAATATGTCATTTAACTATAGTGATTTTTTCTTAAGCAGCCAAATCAATGCTAAAAATTATCTCTGAAATGGAAAGTTATATATCAACATCAATACATCAATATAATAGTCTTTTAAATAATAGTTTGTATTCAATATCAGAAAGTTAAAGAAGCTCTACATTTTGTTTAAGGAATTCATGTGAGCTATTTTATTGGGGAAAATGAAAGAGAAAATAATTTTTGAGATTTTGAAATAGTATGCATATTTTTTAACTTTCCCTTACTAAAAACCCCATACAACAATATAATAGTTTTTCAACTGCATTTAAATAAATATAACATATATATAGTATACTCCAATAATAAATAAAATCATTTGAATTTATCAGACCAAATTTTATGTAATATATGCTAGTCTATACAGTCTTATTTGTACAACATCTTGAACAAAACTACATTGATTAATGTTTAACCATTTTTTTTGTGTATTGTTTTGGTTGGCAATATCTTAAAAAACCATTATTCTAATATCTATATGTAGTGTAAAAGAAGTGAATATACATGTAGGGGTTGTATACGCACAAATTTACTAACCATACTCTATGACATAAACTCACTGTTTATTAAGAAAGGCTGTCTTGATATTAAAATCAATACTGTTTGCAAATGGTTATTCAGATAAAAGTAATCTTAAAAAATCGTAATCATTTCGTTCAAACAAAATGTTCTTTAAAATCAAAGTCGAAAATTCGAAAAAAAATTCTTAAAAAGTATTGATTATTTACTTCCAATGAAAAATTCTTTTGAATTATAGATGCATTGATTTTGTATCAATTACAATAACTGATCAAACTTTTAAGACAAAGACTGTTTAACGAATAATCAACAATTAACTCCAACTCTATCGCAATCTTTTTTTGTACTTCAGTTATATATAACTACTTCTATTAATAAAACTACTTCAGTTATATATACATACATTGTAAGCCCATTTTTCAATTTCTACATATTACCAAATTATGATGTGACTCATCATAACTATGCAATGGAGGAATATGATGAATCCCCTTTTCATATCAATCTTAAGCGATATGGGACTTACATGATATAAAAAATGAAAGAATTTGATAACAAACTGAAAAAAAAAATCAGATGTCCATCAATCAAAAATCTATTTAGACACAAAAATACAGTTATTCAAAATAAAAAATATACTTTACTTTTAAAAACAGCTTACATTAAGAATAACTCATTTCATTAACATCTACTTCAAGTAATTTAATAAACAACATATGTTAATGTTGCAACTATTATTGTTTTTGCTTCAGACAATACTTATGCTTTTCTATCATCAATTTAAATTTTACTTTTTAATTAAATTATTAAGAAAATTAAATTTCAAAAGCTTTTCATGTGGAGTTTTATTCAGCTTTAAAACGTTGTTTCTCTAAATCTGTAACGAATATAAAAGTATTTAATAACAAAAGAATTACATTTTCAAATATAATATGAAACCAACTAAGTCTTATTTAATTGAATAAATTTACATGTTTGTTTCTCAAATAATAGAAAGAACTACTCTAGGTCACTATTTATAAAATGCATATTTGGGAATAATTATTATTATAAAACAAATTCACGAAAGTTAATAAGTGGATTTAAAAATTCAGGTTTCTGCATTATTTAGTCATTTTTTCCCTTCAAATTCTTTCCTTATTGGCATATATAAGAACGTAACAGTACATTCTAGTAGAAAATGTTTGTTTCTTCTCTGATATGCTTAAAACTTTTTAGAAATTCGGTTTTTAGTTGGCATATACAGAAGGAATATATCTGTATATGATAGTTTGATGTGAAATTTTTGAGAGAGTTTTATAATAAGAGTTTAACTTAAACATTCTCCTTGATTTATTGCAGTTTCGATGTGATTACTTTAAATAAAAATTCATTTTCAAAAATTAACTAAATTTATCACAATTTAAGGGGAAAAAAAATTTAATCGAGATTCACAGAGATATTCTGTAAATAAATCTATCAAAAGCTTTCACTGTACTTTGAAAAACATTTGTTAATTAAAAGTTTATTTAAGAAGAAACATTTATATGGTATTAACTTAAATTTGTTCAATTTTTATTTCGTTTATAATAATAATTATATTATATAATAATATAAACTTATAATAATAATTATTATACTGTATATTTTAATATAAGATGCATTCTCCTTGATTTATTGCCTTTTCGATATCATTACTTTAAATCAAGACCAAGTGCAATATCAATTCATTTTCAAAAATTAGCTAAATTTATTATTGTTTGCAAGGAAGAAATTAAATTCAGATTCACAGAGATAGTCTGTAAAATTAATCTATCAAACGCATTCACTGTACTTTGAAAAACATTTGTTAATTAAAAGTTTATTTAAGAAGAAACATTATATTTATAAACCTGGTATTAACTTAACTTTGTTCAATTTTTATTTAGTTTATAATAATAATTATATTATATAATGATATAAACTTATATAATAATTATTATACTGTATATTTTAATATAAAAGATGCATTCTCCTTGATTTATTGCCTTTTCGATATCATTACTGTATAATCAAGACCAAGTGCAATATCAATTCATTTTCAAAAATTAGCTAAATTTATTATTGTTTGCCAGGAAGAAATTAAATTCAGATTCACAGAGATAGTCTGTAAAAATAAATCTATCAAACGCATTCACTGTTCTTTGAAAAACAATTGTTAATTGAAAGTTTTTCATTTTTTTTATGGGGAAAAATTCATGCTTTATTAAGTTAACTTTGTTCAATTTTTATTTAGTTTATAATAATAAATTAATAATAATATAATTATATTATACCCTAATAACATAAACCTATAATAATAATAGTTATACCGTATAATTTAATATAAGAAACATTCTCCACGATTGAACTATTTTTATTATGTTGTGCCATTTCGATGTCATTACTTTTTAAATCAAGACCAAGTGTAATACTGTAATTCATTTTCAAAAGTTATCATTAAATTTATCACAGTTTAGATGAAAAATTTAATTGAGATTCAATAAAGATATTCTGTGAATAAATCTATAAACCAAAAGCATTCACTGTACTTTGAAAAAACATTATTTTAGTTAATTGAAAGTTTATTTGGGAAAAAAAAAAATTCATTAATTATTATATTACATATAATGATATAAACTTATATTAATAATTACTGTATATTTTATTAAAAAGTACATTTTCATTTTTTTTTTATGGGACTAAAATAGTGAACATAGAATACATTATTTTGACTTGTAATTGAACAATTATTATATTACTGCAATTATTTATTATATTATGTGTGCAATTTCTAATTTAAGCGTAGAATAAATCTTTAATAATAATTATAATTATATTATATATAATAATATAAACTTATACTAATAAATACACTGTGTATTTTATTATGAAGTACATTTTCATTTTTATTATAGGACTAAAATAATGAATATAGAATACAGTATTTTAGCTTTGTAATTGAACTATTTTATTATATTACGTGCAATTTCTAATTTAAACGTAGAATAGATCTTTACTTGGAAACAATTCAACCTTAAACGAAGATTAATTTCAAACGTTTGTAGGCGTCTATCGATCTCGACTCATTAGCGGGTGCGATTTCCGCTTAGACTACAAAGTGGAAATGAAATCAATTTTTCGCAACTTTTCAACAGAACATCTGTTAGAAATATATGGACAGTTCTTTAATTAGCAATCGATAAGGAAATTGTGTGGACAATAGTTAGTCGACATTTTTCTGGTGGAAAATAGTTTTGATTTCGGTTGCATTTTTGTGAAAACAATAAAACATCTTGAGACCTGAGTGCTGGAAAAACTTTTTCCGTCTGATTAATTCATCAATTTTCATGCCTTTACGGATAATTACAAATGCATTGTTTCACGTTATATATTTCAAACGGTAAAATTGGAAACAAAGACCAGTTTTTTTAAAAAAGAAATGGAAACATTTCCATAATTTTAATTACAATGAGTATAATGATCCTATAAATCAGAATTTATGATTACTTCAACTTTTTTCAAAACTCTATCGAATATATGAGGCTTAAATAAACAATATAATCTGCATTCTTAAATATATATTTTGTAGTTTTTCTACTCTCAAATATGTTCAGTCGTTATCTCATTAATTAACGTCTAGAGTGTTTTAAATTCATTATTATAATTAATAAGATACATAGAGTAAACACAAAATGAAGTAAATTGTTAATTAATGAATATCGTGTCTTTATTATAAGTGATCGTATAAAACTATGAAACAAATTATGTTCCCTATATTTTTTATTTTATTTTATTTCGGCATGTTTCATGTTTATCCTTTCTTCTGTTTAATATGTATACGTGCTCTTAAATCGAATTCAATGAAGAGAAATTGCATCTTTAATCTGATAAAAGAAAAAGAAAAAGTTTCAAATATAATTTGCAGAGGTTTATTAATTAATGGGATTATATAAAATACGAATATACAATATAAATCTGCATTCTTAAATACATATTTTGCAGTTTTTCTACTGTCAAATATGTTCAGTCCTTATCTCATTAACTAACGTCTAAAATGTCTTAAGATTTCATTATTGTAATTAATAAGATACATAAAGTAAACACAAAATATTAATTAACGTATATCACATATTTATTATAGGCGATCGTATAAAGCTATGAAACAAATTATGTTCTCCATATTTTTTACTTTATTTTACTTTAGGCATGTTTCATGTTACTCTTTTTTTTCTGTTTAATATGTATACATGCTTTTAAATCGAATTCAGTGACGAGGAATTGCACATTTAATCTCACAAAAGAAAAAGCGAAAATTTTCAACAATCATTTGCAGCGGCTTATTTATTAATGAGAGTATATAAAATACGAATATACAATAGGAGTATACGAATATGCAATATAAATCTGCATTCTTAAATACATATTTTGCAGTTTTTCTACTTTCAAATATTTTTAGTCATTATCTCATTAATTGACGTCTAGACTGTCTTAAAATTTCATTATTATAATTAATAAGATACATAAAGTAAACACAAAACAGACGCAAATTATTAATTAACGTATATCACATCTTTACTATAGGCGATCGTATAAAACTATGCAACAAATTATGTTTCCCCATATTTTTTACTTTAGGCATGTTTCATGTTACTCTTTTTCTGTTTAATATGTATACATGCTTTTAAATCGAATTCAGTGACGAGGAATTGCACATTTAATCTCACAAAAGGAAAAAGCGAAAATTTTCAACAATCATTTGCAGCCTAGACTGCTTATTGATTAATGGGAGTATATAAAATACGAACCTACATTTGGCAGTATACGAATATACAATATAAATCTGTATTCTTGAATACACATTTTGCAGTTTTTCTACTTTCAAAGTAGAAAAACTGCAAACTAGTCAACTCATTAATTAAAGTCATTATAATCATCGTCAACTAGTCATTATCTCATAAATTAAAGTCTAGACTGTCTTAAAATTTCATTATTATAATTAATAAGATACATAAAGTAAACACAAAACAGACGCAAATTATTAATTAACGTATATCACATCTTTACTATAGGCGATCGTATAAAACTATGCAACAAATTATGTTCCCCATATTTTTTACTTTAGGCATGTTTCATGTTACCCTTTTTTCTGTTTAATATGTATACATGCTTTTAAATCGAATTCAGTGAAGAGGAATTGCACATTTAATCTCACAAAAGAAAAAGCGAAAACTTTCAACTATCATTTGCAGCGGCTTATTGATTAATGGGAGTATACATAAAATTGAGCAGTGACTTTGAAAGTGTTAACAAATAAGGTTGTTCTTTTTCATTAATAATTAATAAGATACATAAAGAAAAAAAAACAGATGAAATTGTTAATCGTTACAACACTTTTAACCAGTCATCCACCTGCAAATGTTATGTAAACTTGAGTGTTTTTTTTGCCATTTATTTTTACGACATTACACTAATGACGACATCACTTTTTCAAGAAAAGTTTCAAATTCTTTTTGCTTCAGCGTAAAAAAAAAAAGTAAGCTGAAGCAAAAGTAAAAAAGTAGAATTAATGAGAGGAGAACGACTCAAGTTTATTTCTTTAAGTTAAAATGCATAGCTGGGTCTCTAGTAGCGTTTTCATTATCTTTGAAAGTTTATATGTTATAAATTAAAATAATTTTCAACATGGAATTTAGATGTAACCAGATTGTTGAACTTTTTAAGTTGTATGCTTTGTATTAAAAATATTAAATATAAAAACGTCTTTAAAATTATCTGCTACATAAAATGGTTTTTAAAAGAATGTTTTGAAATCTAAAATATAGTAATTTAAGATTAAAAAATTTTAGATTTTTTTTTATTTTATTTATTTTTATTTCATTTTATACTTTTATTATTTTTATTTTTTATTACTTTTATTTATTTTTTTATTGTTATGATATTAGCTTTTTCTAATATCATAACATAAAAACTGTTTTAATATATTTGGAGGAAATAAAATGTTTACACTAAATTTGTTACCCTTAATGTTAACATTTAGTTATATCAGTATTCAGATCTACAATCGGGAGTAGCTGTGTTATATTTACTGTATATCTTGATTTACTACTCGCATATAGAACATAATTTTCCCATCTTAGTATTTAAACTTTAAATCCACGGTTTGCTAAATTGTTGATAACGTTACTAAATTACATTATTTCAATATATTAAAATACTATTTTTAAGATAAGAATGCTTTTAGATATATTTTTTGAGAGTTACTGGTACACATTTCTGTTATAAATGTGAAAAATTTAATTATGGTTTTGAAGTCAACTTGGCAGTAGCAAATTGTGCATTAAAAAATACATGCCAATCTACAGTAATTTGAAGACATGGTTTGATTTTTATAGAAACAGACAGAGATTTCTATTTACTTTTCTTAGCAACAACTATGACCCTATTCCCTTCAACGTTCTAATCGGCCAGGCTATGTTTAAGCATAAAATACCAAAAACTGTCATTTAATTTGAATTTTATCATACCCAAAAAAATAATTTTGTGCCATAACAAAAAGTTACTAATCTGGTATAAGTTTGTGATTGGTTATTTAATATTTTTCGAGTATATTAATGTAGACTAATGTTCATTAATAAAATGGGAAAAAAAAATTTTGTAGTACATTATGTAAAATCCTTTTAAGACAAAATTAATTTTTAAAAATTAAATTTTACGAGAATATAATTTTAAATCCATAGTATCCGTATATACTATGATCAAGTGGCGAAGTGAATGTGGTTATCATGTATTCATTGGTAGATCATCTGAGCTTCTATTCCATTTGTTAATCCTTATATTTTCCTGTCCTATTAACATTGTAGAATACTAATGATAATTATGTTAATAATAAATATTATTACCTAAGATAACAAATGAAATAAATGATAATTTATTATAAATAAATGATAATTGATAATAAATAAATAATAAATAATAATAAAAGGATTTTCTAATATTGATTTTCTAATAATTTTGTAATAGACAAAAATACATTGTCCTAAATGGGTAAATTAAGATTCATTTCCAGTTCATGTAATAATTTTATTATGCCTACTTTTTTTTTAAACTTTTATAACTAAAAACGTCGATGAAAATACATTAAAACAATCTTATATTTAGTAAATCCCTCTATTCACTATTACTTTTGAAAAAAAAAAATGCATTTTATGGAGAATTATAAATTTTATTGATTACAATCAATTACAATTTTTATACAAATTGAAAATAAAAATGTAGCTATTGTTATAACATTTTAAGTTAATTTGATGCATTGAATTTTCCTTAAAAAAAAAACTGCTTCATCTGTAATTCATCGCATTGCTCATAAACGATACAATTTACCACTAGTTTATTTCAAAGCAATATTTGGCCCAACAATAGATCGAAATCATAGATTGAAGAACAAGTGTTTTATGAGGTTCTCTTTTGAGACATACTAAAATTTATTTTCCTTTCCTGAAAGCTGAATTTTCAATGACAAAACATTTTTGGTATCGAGGAAGAAGTTATTGCGACATAAAAGTACCTACTTGAGAAAATTGTTCGCTGTCTGAAGTTGACTGAAATCGAAAGGGAGCAGACTTAATATAAGAACTATTGGTTTCTCCATTTGGAAGTTTTTCCTTTAAAAAGAATCTGAAGTGAAAATTAAAAACTCACCCTGTTTTTGTCCACTTGGATGTCCTTCAGAAGAGGGTCGTACAAAAGGACTCCTGGATTAAGATCAATGGGTGATTGTCTGCGACCTTTGGTGCAGAAACTCCATTCAGGGTTTAATAACCCCCAAAAATCTGGACCTGAAATAACAAAAATATATGAATTATATTTTATTCAATTCCTTCTATTAGCTCACACTCTCCCTGTACATATCTTGTTCAAATTTTCAATCGTTAATAAAATATTTTTTATTCTTCCACTCAATTTCAAATACATTTTTTTAACTTGTAGTGGATGACATTTGATGTTAATACAGTTTTTCAAATATTAATTCATTAATTAAATTTAATTCAATGCTTTTAGTTTTTTTTTTTTAGATTTAAGTTGCATATATCTACCAATAGATGGCGCCAGATAAACTTAAAAAAAAAAAAAAGGAATGAAAATTATTTATAAAGGACTTTCTGCAATATAGTGAACAAAAAGTTGGAATTGACTTTTAAAATTTTTTTTTTTTATATTACTTGTTATCATCTATTGTTCAAAAGATTTGTCATTAAATTTTTTCAACAACCTTGAAAATTGCAATTCTTCAAAAAAGGTTTTAATTGTAAGTCAAAAACTTTAAAATTTAACGTCCTACTCATAATCATTGCATTTTTAATGTTGATAACATGTAAAATATTGTAATGTCTAGAAGGTCGAATGAATTGCAAAGTCAAGACAACCGAATTGGATGTTTCTGTATTCCCACAATGGATAGGGCATGATAAATTTGTAGGTTGGATAATCTCTTTTATTGGGATTGAGAAAATAGATGGAAGGTAAGGACATATCTCAAGGTGCCTTCACTGAAGGTTTACTTTCCAAATTCTGATGACATTAAGGGACTCACCTAAACAAATAACCCCAAAATTAATGTTCCCATTCTAAAATGGTCAACAAATTTAGTGGATTCATGGTCCAAATACGATGAAGTGCAGAATTTCCACAAAAAAAAATGCACAAATGTAGAATTTGCACAAAAATCCTTCTGAAATATTGATTGCCTTACAATGAATTAAAAGAATTTAAAAATAACTAAACTTCTAAAATTAATTGCATTATAATTTTATCAATTTACCAATTTGCTTTCAAAGCTATTTGAGAATTGATAGATTCTTATTTTTTTAAGTTCTTCATATTAAATTTGTAACTTGTTTTCATTTCTTTCACCCAGTAGTATTTATTTAACTTATCTACCATTGTTCTCATTTTATTTGCATCTACTAATATTGAGTGATTCTTTTTTATTGTACACAAAGAATCATTTAAAAAACCTGCTTTCAACTTTATTAAAAGAATCTACTATTCCACTAGAACTGAATTCAGTTATGAAATATTTATGTTTCCATAATAGATCCATCCCTTAAAAAACCTATGAGTCACAGAAAGTAGTTCTGCAATACCTTTAGCGTAACCATGTGTTAGACCCTAATAGAATAACAGGGCTCCGTAGAGCACTCCTCTTATGGGAAAATCGCGTGAGGTTTCCATGCGTCCAGCAATCAATAAGCACCTCTTCTTTCCTTTTTTTGTTTGTGGAGATTCTTTTTAATTGTTACTTCATTAACATACTTGAGGATTCAGACACAGCAAACAATGGCAGATCCACCTCCTTTGTAGGAAGGGTTCTCTTGACATGCATGGGAATAGAGTCAGTTGATTTTTAATTCATTTTCGATTCATTTATTTATTTATTTTTTTTTGTAATCTGAAAATCAAATATTTTGTAAGAAAAATAAGTATTTTAAATTTCGTTTCTAACGATTTGGTTATTAAGTTGATGAGATGTAGGAACGGAAATTATTATTTTCTAAATGTACAATGATGGGAGTGAAATTTGTTTAAATCAGGCGTTTGGTAGGCGAACCCTTCGACGTGAAGGGGAATACAGTCAGTTTATTTTTTTATTCATTTTTGATTCATTTATTTTTTTCCTTAATCTTGAAAATCAAATATTTTGTTAGAAAAATAAGTATTTTTAAATTTCGTTTCTAACGATTTGGTTATTAAGTTGATGAGATGTAGGGAGCGGAAATTATTATTTTCTAAATTCACAGCGATGGGAGCGAAATTTGTTTAAATCAGGCGTTTGATAGGCGAACTCTTTGTAGGAAGGGTTCTCTTAAAGTGAATGGGAATAGAGTCAGTTGATTTTTTAATTCATTTTCGATTCATTTATTTATTATTTTTTTTTCAATCTGGAAAATCAAATATTTTGTAAGAAAAATAAGTATTTTAAATTTCGTTTTCTCTACGATTTGGTTATTAAGCTGATGAGATATAGGAGACGTAAATTATTATTTTCTAAATGCACAATGATGGGAGTGAAATTTGTGTAAATCAGGCACTTGGTAAGCGAACCTTTGACGTGAATGAGAATATAATAGAGTCAGTTGATTTTTTAATTCCTTTTCGATTCATTTATTTTATTTTTCTTTTTTTGTAATCCGAAAATCAAATTTTTTGTAAGAAAAATAAGTATTTTTGAAATTTCGTTTCTAACGATTTGGTTATGAAACTTTGATGAGATGTAGGGTGCGGAAATTATTATTTTTCTAAATGCACAATGATGGGAGAGAAATTTGTTTAAATAAGTATGCAGGCGTTTTCGTTGTTTGCTATAAAAGTCAATGAGAGATACTTTTTATAAATTTATTATCATCCGCCGGTCTGGTCGCCTAAGTCGGACTATAACAATCGCAATCAAATTTCTCATCCTTTTTTAAAGCAGTGGCAGCAACAAACCAAATAACGGATTCGAATCTAAGTCCTTCCGTACACTAACGACACCCATTACCAGTGTCCCACGAGTCGCCGTAGTAAATTTATATTAAGATCTTAAATTTCTTTTAAATTTTGAAAGAATTTTTTAAAATCATAATTCAATACTCCGTAAAATAATAGAGTGGCTTTAATTAATTTATGCACAATATTATGACTAAAAATATCTAGATATAATATCTTACAGACATCTTAATAACTGACAGTCATTATCAAATAATTGTTGTAAATAACATAAGCGTTTTTGGTTACTCCCATTTTAAAAAAGTATGCTTGAACTGAAATTTCTGAATTATAAAAGAAAACCTATGCTATATCCTATGATATATAGATATATGTCATAACGTATGAAAATTAAAAAATAACTTATTCAATGTTTCTGAAAATATTCGAGTAGCTTTAATTAATTTATGCACAATATTATGACTGAGTAAAAACAAAAATAGCTAGACATCATAAGATCTTACATTTTACATCTGAATAGCTGACATGAAATAATTGTTGTAAATAACATAAGTGTTTTAATTAATTTATGCACAATATTACAAGTAAAAACCCTAGACATTTCTTACAACAAAAACAGAATAATTGTTGTAAATAACATGAACTTTTAAAAAGCAACTTGTGAATTATAAAAGAAAAATTTATGATATATCCTACAATATATATATATGTCATAAAGTATGGAGTCTAAAAAAATAATTTATTCAATGATTCTGAAAATATTGAGTAGCTTTAATTAATTTATGCACAATATTATGATGGAAAAATATCTAGACATCATATCTTACAGACATTTAAATAGCTGACAGGCATCCTAAGATAATTGTTGTAAATATATAAGCGTTTTTTTATTCTATTTCAAAAAAAGTATGCTTTTAATTGCAACTTATGCATTATAAAAGAAAAAAACCTATAATATATATGCCGTAATAACGTATGGAGACTATTATGATATATCTATCTATGCATTATAATCGATAAAGTTTAAAAATAATGATAAGCTTTATTTTGAAAAAAATTCAAAGCCTTTGAAAAATAAAAAGTAAAACATATCATGCAACTAATTATGTCTTGTATACATCTAAGGTAGTTTTTATTTCCGCAAACCTTGTTTCGTTTATAGCAACGTTAGTGTTTTTCTTTATCAACATGTACTGGGAATGACATTATGAAAGAATAAAAATTTTTATGACTGAAAAGGCTGCAACTTCATGCTTGTATTTTTTCATTAATAGTTTATGCTCAAATTTCAAAGTAGAATTTGTTAAAAATGGGGTGCAACTTTTTAAATTATTTCTTGAACAATTTTTTTTCAGTACCTTTTCTTTGTCATCTTATTTTGCAACAAAATCTGACATCAATTTCTGCAACACTAGCTCTATGCTGAATAGTTGACAGGTTTAAGATAATTATTTTTTTTTATTTTGCTTGTTAATTATTCTCCTTTATGATGGCTGATAAGAAATTGCAAAAATATCTAATTATATTGAAATATGTCCATGTTAAATATTGAGTAAATATTAAAGTGGTGTAATTTTATATACAAATATACTGAACCAGGAATATCAGTGTACAAAATTACACCACCTTTCATGAAAATTTTTTTTATCAAAATCAAATATAAAAATAAAAAATAAGCTTTAACACTAAACATAATTTCAAAAGATCATTATTAGAAGTAAATATTATACTTAATTTAAAATGAGTATTATACTTCATTATTTAAAAACATTATGTAATTACCTAGTATATTCAAATCCTATGATCTAATACTATTTAATATATAGAATCAATGTATAAAGGCAAAAAAATTTTTAACAAATTACAACAGACTTTGTGCAATTTTTAACTCATGAAACCAATGAGTAGGGTCAGTTTTAGAATATAATCACTTCATGAGCAAAGGAAATTAAAAAATGAACTCAGAAAATAATAAATTAGAATATTATTGAATTCAAATAAATTTGTTTTTAATGAAAAAAATATGATGAAATACAGGAAAAGAAATAAAATATTCGATTAAAATTCCAGTAAATAATCGGCATTTTGACCTTAGGTCATTTTCCACTAGATAGATGTGTAGTCTATTTTCCATATTCCTTTCCTTTGTTATTTTATATATTAATGATAATAAATTGCTAAAATATCTAATTGTATTGAAATATGTCCATGTTAAATATTTAGTTAACCTGAGTAAAGAGTGGTGTAATTTTATACACTGGTATACTGAACCAGGAATATCAGTGTATAAAAATTACACCACTTTTCATAAAATTTTTTTATTAAAAATAAAATATGAAACAGGGGAACAGATATATAAGAAAATAAACTTTACACCATACATAATTCTCAAAAAAAAGATCTTTATTCGGAATAAATATAATACTTTAAAATTAAAATAAGTATTGTACTTCGTTATTTATAAACATTATATAATTACCTAATATATTCAAGTCGTAATTATTTAATATACGTTAATAAAATAGAAATCAATGTACAAAATGCAAAAACTAAAATTATTTATAAAGCATTATATAATTACCTAATTTATTCAAGTCCTTAATTATTTAATGTCAGTTTTAAAATATAATCAATGCACAAATGCAAAACAAACTAGAAATTATTTATAAAATTAATAAATTAGAATATATTCAAGTCCTAATTCAAATAAATTTACGTTTTAATAGAAAATGTAATGCAATGCAAAAAAACTAGAAAAATTTATAAAGCATTATATAATTACCTAATTTATTCAAGTCCTAATTATTTAATGTATGCTAATAAATAGGAATCAATGCACAAATGCAAAAACAAACTAGAAATTATTTATAAAGCATTATACAATTACCTAATATATTCAAGTCCTAATTATTTAATGTACGTTAATAAAATAGAAATCAATGTACAAATGCAAAAAAAAAAAAAACTAGAAATTATTTATAAAGCATTATATAATTACCTAATTTATTCAAGTCCTAATTATTTAATGTAACCTAATAAAATAGAATCAATGCACAACATGCAAAACAAACTAGAAATTATTTATAAAAATTATACAATTACCTAATATATTCAAGTCCTAATTATTTAATGTACGTTAATAAAATAGAAATCAATGTAACAGAAAAAAATAAACTTTTACACCATACATAATTCAAATTCAAGTCCTAATCTTTAATGTCGCTAATAATACTTCAAAAATGCAAAAACAAACTAGAAATTATTTATAAAGCATTATACAATTACCTAATATATTCAAGTCCTAATTATTTAATGTACGTTAATAAATAGAAATCAATGTACAAATGCAAAAAAAAAACTAGAAATTATTTATAAAGCATTATATAATTACCTAATTTATTCAAGTCCTAATTATTTAATGTATGCTAATAAAATAGGAATCAATGCACAAATGCAAAAACAAACTAGAAATTATTTATAAAAGCATTATACAATTACCTAATTTATTCAAGTCCTAATTATTTAATGTACGTTAATAAAATAGAAATCAATGTACAAATGCGAAAAAAAACTAGAAATTATTTATAAAAGCATTATATAATTACCTAATTTATTCAAGTCCTAATTATTTAATGTACGTTAATAAAATAGGAATCAATGTACAAATGTAAAAAAAAAAAAAAAAAAAAACACTAAACATTATAAAAGCATTATATATATTACTCAATATATTCAAGTCCTAATTACTTAATGTATGTTAATGCAGTAGAATCAAGGTACTAATGGAAAAACCTACAACACGCTTTGTGCAATTTTTTAACTCATGAAAGCAAATGATTAGGGTCAGTTGTAGAATGCAACCAAATCATGAGCTAAAGAAACTAAAAAGAGACCAGTAAAATAATTAATTAGAATGTTGCTGAATTGAAATAAGTTTGTTTTTAATGAAAAAATATTAATTAATTATTAAAATGTTAACGATTAAAATTTCAATAATAGGAATTTTAACCTAAGGTCATTTTCCGATACTACAGTAGCCCATTTTTCGATCCCTTTATTTTATTTTGTACAAAACCATTGCTTGAGTTTCTATAACAGTGATTCGAAGTTCAATATTTGACATGCTTAAGATAATTATTTTATATGCACTTAAAATGAACTACGGAAGAGTTGCCACATTGCACCCATATTTACTACTACAATTTAGAATGGACAATCCAGAGTTCCTCTGTGAGGTGCACCTCCACGTGTATGACTAAAAGAATTTCCAATCCACAGATTTATCAAATCCAACCCCGGTAGAGACACTAATGAGGGACACGGTATAGATGAACCGATCTTGGAAACTTAACGCGCTATCTACTAAGACATTCTATCTATTTTAAATTAAAGTACATTTTAGTAGCAAAAAAAATAATTTTTCTTCATTGGCACAACAGGGCTCATGGTGGGCCAAGGCCATTTAATTACTGGCAGATTTCGAGAAAAGAGATGCTTTCTTTTTACGGGCTATTAGCCCACGCACAACAATTATATTAGACCAGTACCTAAAGTTTAAAGTGGATTCCGAATAGTTGCCTTCCAAAGGAATTTGCATATAATTTAAAGTTGAGGATAGATAAAAATACTTAAATTAAGTATATTCATTCAAGTTTTTAATATAAGTAAACATTTTTAAAAAGCAACTTAATATTTTAATGTGTAAATTCAAAATAGTATGTATGCCCTTCGATTGAAAAACATTATTCTGAAGTTTCAATTTATTATGAAAATATATTTTGAATAGCAATATCTCAGACATAATAATATGTCTGAAAATTACCGTTTAACATATTGTATAAAAATCACGACATTTTGCATAGGTTTTTACAGAATTAGTTGACTTTACGCAATCCATTAAGTTTACTTCGTACGCTTGGAAGAAAAACGAATATATGTTAGCAGAGAAAAAGCAGAGAATGTTATCGTACTTCCTGTGGACCAATATAAAATAACTCAATTATAATTTTTTGAAAATCTCATCATATAACAATTACTTGCACTAATATTTCTTGTGTCCATCTCAACAGGTTATGAAAATATAGTTTTATCTATTTATTCAAATTCATGAATTGCTAATAAATGATTTAATCTATGAAATATTAATTTTAAAAAGATTAATTAATTAAAATATTCACGGAAAAAATTGCCAATAACAGCGCCACTTCTTCGAAGATGGTAATGTACAGATGTTTAATGAAATGATCTGAATCGAACATAAAATGAAAAATTTAACAACCTTCGGATAAAAGAAACATAATTACAATGTGGTTTTTTGTATATTTTATGACCATTATTTCAGGAAACAGCAGTCATTAATGAAGAATATAAAAAATAATGGTAAAATTTAAAATAAAACCATAAAAGTATAAAACTAAGATGCAAATGAGTCAGTAATAAAAATATACCAGAAATTATAAAATATGTAGAATTAATTACAAGTGAATTATGGTGAGTTTTATTTTTATTTTCTTAAAGTCTGAGCATAATTTAAAAATATTATTTCCTATAGCTGAAATTGGAAGGATAAAAAGAGTAATTTAACGCCCGATAAACGAGGCTAATTATGCAAATTTTAGAATGCGGCAAAGAATTAAAAACTGAAAAATCTTTTCACGTGAAAGAAGTTGTCAATAACTCCAGTAATGGTTTCTTAGAGAGTAAATCGAAAGAAAGAAAAAGATATGAGCTTAAAATCTTAATTTCTGATTTATAAATAGCAAAAAGTGTAGGCGTATAAAAAGCCACACAAGAAAAAAACATTCCAACAGAAAATAAAATTCAGTTCATTCAAAAAAGTAGTTAGATTGCTATTTTTTTCCCATTCATTAAAAATATGTGCTTTTCACATTTAGAATATCGTGGAGTGACAATCTTCATATTTTAAATTAGAGTTATTTTGTAGAAATAAATTATGATTGAACATTAAAAATGCCATGGAATTTTAAGAGCAGGGAAATGAAATTTCTACCACCAAATTCATCGCTTCGAATAGCTCAAAACTATAACAACTCTATGGAATAACTGGAGAATGCTGAAAAGAACCTTGGCACAGTGCAGCTATACATGCACCAGCTACTGTGGCTGCTTATGGTCACCAACTGTACTCGTCGAAAGTTCACTATTGAAGGCTCGTGGAATAATTAATAAGAGAACATACACAATTAATAAGTCCGCCTTTATCCAAAAATTGCGTGACATTCTATGAATGAGCGGAAGTTCTTCTGCTCTATTCCGAATTTTTAGAAAAAAAGTATAAGTGAGAGGAACTTCTGCTGACATCATTATAAGTCTGAATTTTCAAAGAGGATGATTGAGAAACTTAAAGCTGGTTCTAGAACCTGATGTTCAATGCTTAGAGGAAGCATTTGCAGTCAGATTTTAAGTGTTTTCGAAAAACTTGAATTTTGATGAACTGGTGTTGGGCCCTACCAAACACTCACTCCCTTTGTAAGCATAAGTTGAACACAAAGGGAAAATTATTTAAATGATTCAAATTATATGTGAAAAGGGAAAAAAAAATCATAATTTTTTTATGTAATGCACGAAATATTGTTCTAAATCGGGTTCCTTAGAGGATATTCTGATCAGTTTGGAATTAAAAGAGCTCAGATAAAACCCTGACAAGCAAAGTAGAACTAACAGCATCCGTGTCAACAAGTCAATATCCGTCAAAAGTCAATAGTCAATGTTTATACCCTTGTAAACATTTCTTTCCCTTATAGTTTGCTAAACGAATGCCTCTTGCAACATTCTATACGTTAAGCCGCAAACGAATATTCATTCCACAAACAAAATTGAATGCAAATTCATTGCTCAATAATTCAGACATTTCAAAATCGCCGAAATCAGTTTTAGCGTCTCACAAAGCTAAGCGTAACTCAAACACTAATGAATATTTTGACGTCAAATTTCACACAGAGGTCAAGGACGGTGTCAACAACCTAAAAAAAAAGAAAAGAAAAATCAATATGTCCTCGGGAAATTTAAATTGAAGATTGGTTTTATTTTTTTTTGGGCACAGTAGTATGCTCAATAATTCTTTAAACTTCCGCCGATTACTGGCGAGGAGAGTGCAAAATCCCCCAGAATCTGCCCAAACCGTGGGGCCACAATATGTGTGCAGCCTCCCATCCATGCTTGTTTGGGGATAACCTGACTCTATTACATATTGCCTTTCTAGTTTGGTGTGCCAAAGGATTGCCAAAGTGCTTGCATGTTAAAAATAACAATTTTACCTGGAGTTGCATTGCATTTTCATATTCTAGTATCAAAATTACTTATAGTTAGAGGTATTTTCCCTTCACTTAAAAATGTATGATTAAATTTTGATCGAACTTTTCCAAATTTAAACAACATGCTATCCCCCAATACTGTTTAAATGTTATTAGAGTGCATATTCACCACCAGAATCTTAACTAATCACTAATTTTTCTTAAGCTAAATTTTCTGTTTATATGTGATTCTAAGGTTAAATGTTTTTTAAGGACATTTTTAAATAATATTTTATTCTATTCTTTTCATATTAGATAAATATTGCGGAATATATAATATTCTAAGCAAATATAGGTATTTTATTAACCTTCCTGTAGATAAAGTAATTCCTACTTTTTGCGTAACTTCAAAAATAAATATTGCTAATAATTTTTAGATTATAATGTATGCAATTAAAAGATAATGCACTCCACCTAATAAGCTATAATCAATTTGAAAATAACATCAGTTAAATATTGACGCAATGCATATCCTTAAGAGTCCTCTGATACAAACACTCCTTAACAGAAATAATGAATTGTCTTTAGATTATGCACAGCTAAAGTTTAAGATAAAGAAGCAACTGAACTGTAAATAAAGAAATTATAAACAAGAAAAAATCGATGTTAATCTGATTTCCGAAATGAAATTATTTCGAAATTAACTAATGAAGTATTTCGCGACTCCGAATTCACTAAATATAAAGTTATAATCTAATAAAAAATACACGTATGCAAACAAATGATCTAATAAGTAAAAAGTCATTTAACGAAGACAGTTTGTTCTTCAACATTTTTTCTAAGCGAAGTGAGTTGGAAAAAAATTTCAAATTCGATCTTTCAAATACAGGTACCACTGCATAACACGGATTACTATGACACAGTTTTTCTCTAACACAGGTCAATAATTAGGAAAATCCTTCTATAATACTGCATTCCTATAAACAGATATATAAATATGGAAATAAATTTCCGTGCTATAAAGAAGGATGCGAACTTTTACACACAAAATTCAACTTTATAAATTGAGTGAAGGACTTTAAACACAAATTTGAACTTTTAACTTAATTTTTCCGCAAGTGCTATCTTACTTAATGCTTTTTTCTTTTGAGCGTGTATATCGTGTTAAATTTAAGTATAGAGTTTCAGAATTTAATGGAATTAAGATTCTTTTTTTTTTGTAGAGCATTAAATATATTTTAAGATATCAGTTTTTCCCATTTATACCATTCTTACATGAAAATATACATTGCTAGAGTGTATTATTACAGAATAAATATAAATACTACATTTAGGCTACTACATTATAAATATAAATACTACATTTTTCATACATAAACATTTAACTCCTATATTTTCAGCTGAAAGATTTGAAACGATAATTCAAATTCATTTACTAACATTATTAAATATAAAAATTAGCAATCATGAAAGTAGATAAAACTCTTCGCTAGTTATAAAAATTATTTAAATTTGATATAATTTATTACTTGAATATATTTCAATTTTACCTTACTTGTTCACTAAATTGATTACATATTCTAGGAATCAGAGTAAATAGTTTTATGATGTAAACAAATTCAATTACAATGTCTCGTATGATGAAGTTATTAAAATGTAACCAGTGATATTATTAGTGATTTCAGAAGTTATCGAGAAATGTGTTATACACACTTCATTCAATGTTTCTTTGAAGTTGTACATACTATTAATAGAATTATTGCAACAAAATTAAGATATTTAAATAGAGAATGTAAATTTCATCTGAAGTAAATTGGAGTAAGTGGATTCTACACTAATTTAAATGGATATTTATATACTAATTCATATAAATTCTGCACTAATTAATCATCTTAGAAAATAATAATTCATTTCAAACTGCATTTCTTCATAAGGTGCCTGAGAGTTCCCCTGATTAAAAACGCTAGGAATTGCTAGTTCTCAAAATACACCAGACATTAGTAATTAAGAAATGACTGAATAGAATAATTTAAATACGTATATTTAATATGTTTCTGTCGCATATTTTTAATTTTAAAATTAATATATAAAAACAGAAGGTATTTAATGCATTCAATACTGAAATTATTTTGTTTTTATTAAATATTATATTATGAATCATTTCAAAACCAGAACTTGTTTAATTATTAGAAAATTAAATTTTAAATAGATTATATTTAACTTTAACCATATTATTTCTTTTTTAATCATATTATTTTAATTTTAACCATGTTATTTTAATTTTAGTCATATTATTTTAATTTTAAATTATATTTTAAATAGACTAAGTTAAAAACTCTGACTTGTACAAAGATTGTAAAATATTTAGAGTATGTAGGCGATTGTATAAATTCAAGTTAATAAAGTACAGAAACACATGAAAAATGATAGAAATAAAAATGTTTTCTTTCATAAAACAGGAATTAATCAGAAAGGAAATAACTTTTTTTTCAAAAAAAAAAAAAAAAAAAAAAAATTTAAAAGCACATCGAGATTTATTACAAATTTAGTGACGCTACATTGCAAATAAGCAAAAATACCTTTTAGCTTGATTGCAAACGAGAAACTCATATTTCGTTTTTTAGAAGTGTAACGGAATGCGAAATAGAACTTACAATTTGGTTACAGAATGCGAACTTACAGCGACTGCTTTTCCAGAGAATTGAATTCGATTGATTTCGATTTTTTTTTTTTTTTTTTTTTGTGGGAATTGCTAGATTTAATTTTTGGTACTTCGTAAATCTCACCCTGAGGTGAAAATCGATTCCGGCCACCAACTCTTCGTCTAATTCTATGATATATCGGGTAAACTCTCTCACTTCTCTCTCTGCTTGACGTGATCTGACTCCAATAACAATGGCTAAGAACTGCACTACATTTGAATTAATTCTCCATCTATGGAGGATATCTAACACTTGGATCTGATTGCAATAAACTTCCAATCACATTTCATAGAAATTTGACTTTTTCGAAACTTCCTCTTGTAAAAAAATATCTAAATATTTTTTTAACAATCAAGGTAAAATTAAAAACATTTGAAAATGTATTAATTTAAGTAACAATTTAAGGTGAAGTTTACTTTGACATCAATCAACTTCTGTTCTCTGAGATGAATTTATTATTTACTGGAATAACAATGGCTAAGACTGAAGGGCTGAATTTATAATGGCTTATTTTAACAATGGATGAATTTATTATTTACTGGAATGACAATAGCTAAGAACTGCACTACATTTGAATTACTTCTCCATCTATGGGAGATATCTAACACTTGGATCTGATTGCAGTAAACTTCCAATCACATTTCATAGAAATTTGACTTTCGTTCTCTTTGTAAAAAAATATCTAAATATTTTTTAACCATCAAGGTAATATTAGAAACATTTGAAAATGTATTAATTTAAGTAACAATCTAAGGTGAAGTTTACTTTGACATCAATCAACTTCTTTTGATCTGATGAATTTATTTGTGATGAATTCTGATGCATTTATTTATGATAAATTCTGATGAATTCTGATGAATTTATTTGTGATGAATTCCTGATGAATTTATTTTGAGAGGAATTCTTGATGAATTTATTTGTGATGTATTCAGATGAATTTATTTGGGATACATTCTGATTAATTTATTTGTAATGAATTCTGATGAATTTATTTGTGATGAACTCTGGTGAATTTATTATTTACTGGAATAACACATTAATGAAATGATGGAAAATTGAAAGATATTCTACGTTGCTGAGAATAATTAATGCATGCAGTTTTTTATATTTATATTTGGACCCTTTGACGTGATCTGACTCAATAATAATGGCTAAGAACTGCATTACATTTGAATTAATTCTCCATCTATGGAAGATATCTAACACTTGGATCTGATTGCAATAACCTTCAATCACATTTCTTAGAAATTTGACTTTCGTTCTCTTGTAAAAAAAAAATATCTAAAAATTTTTTAACAATCAAGGTAAATTTAAAAAATTTGAAAATGTATTAATTTAAGTAACAATTTAAGGTGGAGTTTACATCTATCAACTTCTTTTTATCTTATGAATTTATTTGTATTAAATTCTGATGAATTTATTTGAAGGAATTCTGATGAATTTATTTATGATAAATTCAGATGAATTTATTTGTGATAAATTCTGATTAATTTATTTGTGATGAATTCTGATGAATTTATTTGAGAGGAATTCTTGATGAATTTATTTTTGTGATGTATTCAGATGAATTTATTTGGGATATATTCTGATTAATTTATTTGCAATGAATTCTGATGAATTTATTTGTGATGAACTCTGGTGAATTTATTATTTACTGGAATAACACATTAATGAAATGATGGAAAAATTGAAAGATATTCTACGTTGCTGAGAGAATAATTAATGCATGCAGTTTTTTTTATATTTATATTTGGACCCTTGACGTGATCTGACTCCAATAATAATGGCTAAGAACTGCATTACATTTGAATTAATTCTCCATCTATGGAAGATATCTAACACTTGGATCTGATTGCAATAAACTTTCAATCACATTTCTTAGAAATTTGACTTTCGTTCTCTTGTAAAAAATATCTAAAAATTTTTTTAACAATCAAGGTAAAATTTAAAAAATTTGAAAATGTATTAATTTAAGTAACAATTTAAGGTGGAGTTTACATCTATCAACTTCTTTTATCTTATGAATTTATTTGTATTAAATTCTGATGAATTTATTTGGAAGGAATTGATGAATTTATTTGCGATAAATTCAGATGAATTTATTTGTGATAAATTCTGATTAATTTATTTGTGATGAATTCTGATGAATTTATTTGAGAGGAATTCTGATGAATTTATTTGTGATGTATTCAGATGAATTTATTTGGGATATATTCTGATTAATTTATTTGTAATGAATTCTGATGAATTTATTTGTGATGAACTCTGGTGAATTTATTATTTACTGGAATAACACATTAATGAAATGATGGAAAAATTGAAAGATATTCTACGTTGCTGAGAATGATTAATACATGCAGTTTTTTATATTTACATTTGGAATTGGTGACTTAGAACAGTACGTTGTTGAGTTTTCAAGTATTGTTATCAATAAAATGTAAAAATAATTATAATAAAGCAACTATAATGGGAAAAGAATTTAAATGGAATATTTATATATTTATTAGTATAATCTAGTTTAGTCGCCAAACAAATAATAATAAAAATATCGAAATAATATCAACTTAAAATTTTAAATAATTTTATATATATTACCTTTTTTTTGATGTTTTTATTATTACAAATTATAAAAAATAGAATATAAAAAGATTTCGTTTGTTAAAAATGTATTAAATTTTCTTCAGTGACAACAATACATTTCATTATATTATCTTCCCTATGATGATAAATACTGAACCATCGAGTATAAGCTATACTGAACCTCTATTACCACATTGATAGAATCATCCACCAAATACAATAATTTTCAAATTTTATATCTCTTTCCTTCTTTAATAAGAACAAGTAATATAAAAAAGTTTTTAAGTCAATTCCTACTTAGGTATGCAAAAAGAAAATTTTATTTTAGCTACTTTTTATTAATTAAATTTAATTAATGAATTAATATTTGAAAAACTGTATTAACATCAAATGTCATCCACTACAAGTTTAAAAAATGTATTTGAACTTGAGTGGATGAATAAAAAGTATTTTTATCAGAGATTGAAAATTTGAACAAGATATATAAATGTATGTAGTGAGAGTGTGAACTAATAGCAGGAATTGAAAATACAATTGCATCCTATTAACGTTTTTCCTAATTAAAACTCAAACGTTTTATATGTAGTCGATATTTAATTTAATTTATTTCATTTTATAAATACATAAATTACTTTTCTTTTTACTTAAAAATAAAAAATTCTTAATATTAAGTAAAAAAAATTGTATTGAAATTGATAATTCACTTATTTACATTTAATATATTAAACTCAAAGTGGTCATTTGTTTTTTTCATTCCATATAAAAATGAATAAAAACCTTTTTTTTTTTTTAAAGTAATCTTCTAAATGAGGATGTTAAATTTTGATAGCATGAAAAAAGTGAAAATCAAAATTTCCATTGTTGTTTTTGAATTTTCTTAAACACACATGGAAATATATCTGAAACATTAATAATTTATAAATAAAGAATTTTGAAACAAGAATAAAACTGAAGGATTTATTATTTTTATAATGGTTTATTTGAAATTGAATTTCGATTTGCATATATGTGCCTAGAAATAAATTATAAATGAGAAAAACATGGATTTCAGTTTTATTTCCTATGCTTGTTAAACATTGAAATAAGTGCCCTTTTAAAACATTGTAACTATAATATTATTACTGAGTCAAAGCATATAATGCTTTGCATTTTGAGCAATAAGCACATAATTACTGTGATCAGAAAAATCATAGGAGAAACGATATAATAGTTACTGGAAAAGTTTTTATACTTACTCATGCATAAACATTGGAAAAGTTATTTCAAATTTATTTTCCTGAGGATATATGCCATTACATACTTTTTATAAATTGTATTTCCTTTGTTACATTATTTTTTATCGTAATAGTGTCTGGGCGATGGTATTTACCATCGTATTTAAATTAGAAAATCTGTAAGCTCCCCACTATTTGCAGACTGTACTTATCGCGGTTTGAAAAACTATTTGCTTTGCAAATTACTTTATATTATGTTTCTTTAAATGAAGATTAAAAATAATCAAACACATAAAACATATTTTTTAACATCTCTGGTTTCTAAATTAAATAGCTTATTGATTTTGGAAGTTTACTTTAGAGGTTTTATACATTATCATTGTGCAGTTGAGTAAAAATTAGTGGTAGTCTCTAAGGTTTAATATAACGTTTATATTCTGTAGATATCTAGTTAAATAAAAAAATTAAAAATGTATTCTAAATTACAACTAATTTATTTTAGTAGAAAAAATATTTATAAAGTACTAATCTATTACGAAAACTATTTTTTAAACTCATTACTATTATTTTTTAAAGCAAAATTAGTTATAAAAAATAGACATTCAGAAATGAAAAAAAAAAAAAAAACGCATTCAAATATTTCTGAAAAGTATACATTGTTTTTTTTTTAAGAAAACAAATAGTTTTATATTTATCTTTGCTTATTTATTAATTTTTACTTGCTTCACTTGCTTAAAATAACTTAGGCATACCTTTCTTTGGCAATTCTTTTCGAGCTAGTTTCTTGAGTTTGACTTATGTTCCTTTAATATAAAGTCTAATTAAATTCTTTTAAAATTATGGAAGGTTTTTTATGTATTTGCGTAAAAATAACTGCCAATCATACCTTATGCAAGAGCCAATTTATAAACATTTATTTAAAAATATCATTTGCTTTCAAAATTAATTCACCTTGAATCAATTCAACTTTGAGGCTATTCTTAAAAAAAAAAAAGTTAAAAGTTTTTACGTTTTAAGCACTTAATCCAGCACGATGCTTTGTACAATTTAATAAACTAAAGACAACTTTAAATATTAAATACATCTGAAATACATAAATTGTAGTTGTGAATTGGAAATTAATTTTAAAAAAGATGTATGTAAAAGTTTAATTTCAAAACTTTTTCAAAGAATGAAAACCGATAATTGCATAAATATTTTATAATACTTTTAAAATGTAAGAATGAAAGTTTAATAAGACGTACTGTAATTTTAATTATTCATGTCGAGGTTTTTATTTTCAATTATAAATTTAATTACAAAACTGTATTTGTTAGATTTAGAAAAAAAAATTCACTGATTTATTTTAAAATTATGTACTGCTGGTCATCGTCTTTACATTTAAACTTGAATTCTAAACAGTTATGCAGCTATCAAATTGTATGGAAAATTAAATATGGGGAGTTTGTGTGCTCTAAAAAATGAATTGTAAATTGTAAATTAATAGTTTAGAAAAATATATTTCCTTTAAAATTTACTTTTGGGAGAACTTTTTTTAGAATATAACAGTTTTAAATGAAATAATTTTAATTTTAATTATTTCTTGTATATACTTTTTAATAAGAAGTACTTGAAAAGGAAGGGTTGTTAGGACAAATTAGTCTTAAATTTATTAATATAATCTTTGTTTAATTTATTATTTTTTAAGCATTAATACAAAAATATTTATAAAAAACAAGACATCTCTAAATAAAATATAATAAATGTGTGAATTGCATCAAGAGAAAGGTGAATAATTAAATTCTTTATTAAATATGAATAGCTCAATTATTTGCAGCAAATGGAATTAAGTGGATGCATTTTCAAAAATGTACACATTTATTGAATTTATAAAAAGCTCATGAGGTTATCATTAATATTTTCCTCAAAGTTTATGTAAAATCCATTATCTTCGATATAATTTTAACATTTCAGTACTTCAAAAAAATATATTAAAAAGAATAGTATTGATTACGAAATTCATTACTCATTACGAAATATTACAATGATATCTAGAGTACTTCTGCATGAGAATAAGAAATGTGGCAAGAGATAACTACAAAATTCTCATTCAAATTAAACTATTTATCAGTTTTAATAAATAACTGATTTAATGTCATTTATATAATTTATACAAATAATTCAAATTAGTATATTTAAAGTATTAATCATTCAATGTCAATCATTAAAATATTAAATTACTAATTCAAAAATAATTTTTAAATATTTCCATTGCATATTAATTGGCAAATAATAAGACATAAAATTTTTGATAAATACTCTTAACTCCATTCCTTTTGAAAGTTGAATTTACACAAAAGACTAAAATTGCATTGAAATGTATATATACATTCATGTTAATTAAGAATCTAATTCCAATGAAATTTAGACCATTACATTGTATAGATTTCTGCAAGGGTTTTGCTTGGTGGTTTTTAACAAAAAAAAAAAGTAGTTTTTGAGTAATTTAAAAATAAATATTTTTTTCACTAAACTTTCAATTTAAAAAAAACTCCCCATTAAAATTTTCCAAAAAACAAAATTTTTATGAGTGAGACTAGAGAGCAGATATTTAAGCAAATGTCTTACAAACCAATGAAACTTTTGCTTAATTTGTTTTATTAATTTCAATAGAAATCTTTTCTTTAGTACTGTCGTATACTGTAGGCTCTGTAGTACTCTTTAAATAAGTATGTACATAAGTGCATCTATAAATAAATGTATAAATGAAATGAAATTAAATATCTATAAATAATCTATAAATAAATAAAATTACATAAGTACAGCTTTAAATAAATATTGTTGCATAGCTATATTGACCAAAAACTATAACTACTTTCAAATAATAATAAATTTATAAGAAAATTCATAGAAAAATTACTTATAATGTCTTGGTGATTCTTCAAAAGCGACAAAACTGGGAAGTTCTTACGAGGAATTTCTACTGAAAAACGTTTATTTAGAGAAACAAGAAATTTTAATATGTTTTGAAAAGAAATTTATAATAAATTCCAAAGCTATTATTTTTATGATGCTTTAAAATTCTAATGGATAGTTTCGGTTTTCAGTTAACGCAGTTTCAGTTTTTAATTATGATAAATGTGATAAAGGTAACAGCTTTAAAAAAATTAAAGATAATAATTTATAAACTTGAAACTAAACGATATTTAAATTCAAAAGAAGTAACGTGATAAAAATTGATATCTGGCTTGAAAATACAAAATAAATAAATAAATGGTAAAGCCAACAAAAATTAATGAATAATTTAATGCGCGGATTAAATTTCACTTCAAAAGATTTATTGCGTATCCAATTGATTTAATATAGCTATATAATTGGCACTAAATTTATTGCAAAAGTCGGAAAATTAATACCATTCAGAAATCATTCAAGTATGAAATAAAAATAAATTCTTTTGAGAATCATTTAATTAAATGAGTAAATATAAATATCTCATTAAAATGTTATTAAATATCAACTTTCTCGATAATATTTTTTATCGTTAGAGTTATTTCTTGAGCCATGCTTATATTGAAATTATTTGCATTTTTAGTTACATTATATTTGGTTGTTAAAAAGTTACCCTTTCAACATTTTGTCAGTTCTGCTGGTTACTAAACTTTTATAGAACATCAATTAGTAATAACTCTTATCTTTCAGTGGTAAAGTTGGATTCCCACCGAGATACTAAGATCGCACATCGAAAAACAACAGCCAATCAAAGCCTAAGTGGTCAAGGGATCTGACTTCTGATTGGCTAACTTCTTGCGATGGGCGATCTTAGCAAGTGATAATTCACACAGTGACTCCCATTTTAATAAATCAGAATATGAAAAAGTTTTAAAACAAGGAAAAGCCTAGCAAATTATCTTTTAATATAAAAGCAATTCAAATGTCTTTAAAAACCTTATTTTTATGTTTATTTTTTCTTATATTTAATCAGATGGAACGCAGTTTATTATTGAATATTTTAATAGTTACTCAATTATGCATGATTTCGCTGAATTCTCGAAATATTTAGTGAAATTTATGTAAATATAGTTAGTTACAAAAGAATCGTTGATTTTTGTGTGTGTGTGTGTGTGTGTGTGTGAAATTTATTACAGAAAGTAAGGAAGTATTTTATTAATAAAATCTTAGGTGTCACATCTTACCTGTTTTGAATTCCCTCATTTTTTCATTTACCTAGAACAGCATTGGGAAACCATTGATTTCCCTTTTAATTTTGTTTTTATTGAATTCTATATTAAGCATTACAAAAAAAAAAAAAAATTTTTTACCTCAGAAATATTTTGTTTTATTTCTTGATTAAGATAAAAATGAAGAAAACTCATAAGACCAAGAGAAATAACTTTTGCAAAACTAGCTAACATTTTTTTTTTTTTTTTTTTTTTAAGCATCTTTCTTCAAAGAGAAAATTAGGTAGTTTTAAATCAAATTCTGAGGAAACGAGGGGAAAAAAATATGACTTGGAATAAAAACGTGCAAGCCGTGTTTGTCCGTCCGTGAAAATTCACACTAATGAGATATTTTATGAAGTGAATCTTACCTCGTTTCTATTCAGAACTCTTTGTGAATATAGTTTTCATTTGCCGCGAAGCAGTGAACTAATGACATGATATAAGAGTCTGACGTCATTAGATGGTTGAAGAAAACCACACAAAGACTTTACGACCTAATTAAGATGATTGGCATTTAGTTTTGTTCCTATTCTTAGGAATGTACTTTAGTGGTGTTGTAAATGCCAGGAGGAAAGGGTACATTTTTGTCAGATGAGTGTTTTAATTTTTTTTTTTTTCTACAGACGTTTTTGGAAGGAAGATTTTATTCACTGCTGTAGGTGTTAAATATGTCAGATGACTTTATGAAGCAAGGATTTAAATGAGACATGTTTCCGACTCCAATCGTTTTGAAAGCATTATATCTTCCATTTGCTTCTATATTTCATACTGTATCTCTTGTGAATATGTTTTAAATTTGAATAATTTGTATTGTATTAAAAGCATTTCGATGGACTTGCTGTTAAATAGTTTTCTTTATTTTATTGTGTTTTCGTCCAAAGTATTTTTAAATGTGCAATTTTCCAAGAATATTTAAATTAATTTTAATAAAAATTGCTGCCGAGAGAAGAACCTATTTTAAGTTGCAATCCTATGAGACTTTTTTTATTGTTTTGCAATATTACAATAAATGGAAATTCTCTGGTGGGAAAAAAGTAAACAAAAAGTTTTAAATAAATTTATTTTATTTTATAAGAACTTCATTTTATAGTTAAGCTTAAAAGAGATATTATCTTAAAATAGGTTATAAAAATTATTTGTAGAGACGTTTTTGGAAGTAAGATTTTATTCACTGCTGTAGGTGTTAAATATGTCAGATGACTTTATGAAGAAATGATTTAAATGAGACATGTTTCCGACTCAATCGTTTTGAAAGCATTATATCTTCTGTTTGCTTTTATATTTCGTGATGTATCTATCTCTTGTGAATGTATTGTATTAAATTGTATTGTATTAAATTGTATTAAATTGTATTGTATTAAATAGTATTGTATTAAATTGTATTGTATTAAAAGCATTTCGATGGACTTGCTGTTAAATAGTTTTCCCTACATTATTGTGTTTTCGATCGAAGTATTTTTAATGCGCAATTTTCAAAAAATTAATTAATTCCATATTACATTAAAAATAGCTTTTATAAGTTGCAGTATTTATTACTATTTTTACTATACTATACTATACTATTAATGCGATAGTATATTAAAGCCATTTATACTGTCTTCTATTTGCTTTTATATTACATGCTGTATCTCTTGTGAATGGGCTTTAAACTTGAATAATTTGTATTGCATTAAAAGCATTTCGAAGGACTTGCTGTTAAATAGTTTTCTTTACTTTATTGTGTTTTCGTTCGAAATTTTATTTTTTAAATGTGCGATTTTTCGTGAATAATTAATTCTAAATTATGCTATAAATAGCTGTCGTGAGAAGAACCTTTTATCAGTTGCAATTTTTTGAAACTTATTATTTTTCAGGATAACAATAAATGCTAATTCTCTGGAGGAAAAAAAAAAAAAACAAAAATTTATGTATAAATTTATTTTATTTTATAAGAACTTCATTTTATAGTTAAAAAGCTTAAAAAGAGATATTATCTTATTAATAGGTTACAAAAAATAATTTTACAAGAACTTTTCGAAATTATATTTCATTTTTTTTTAATATCACATAAACAATTTGGAATTGAAATTTTTCTCATATTTTTCAGAAGTATAACCTGAAGAAAACAATATACTTTGTGGAAATAGAACACTTTTCATAAATAATTGTATTTATGAGAAGTTAGATGTAGCTTTTTTCCAAATATCTCTTGGTCTGTGTAATCTCGGTCTGTGTAATAAATGAGAAATAAAAAATTTTTAATTCGAGAAATATTTCCAACACCAAATCGACTTTACATTGTTAGACTCTTGTTACATTGTTTGTTTGTCTTTTATTTAATTCAATTCTAATAAAACACATATTAAAGAACCATTTAATATTATTAGTAATGTTTTACCTATCAATATAATTAAATTATTTTAATTCATATCATATAATAACATTCTCATTCATATCATATAATATCATTATCATTCATATCATTTATTCGTTATTTTATATTCATATTTGAGTAATTCACTATACTTTTAGCATAACATTTAAGAAACAACTTTCTTATGAGCAAAATTGCAATTGGTCATAGTAAATATTAATAGTAATAATTAATAACAACAAGCTATCTCATTTATTTATTTTCAAAAAAGAAAAAGATGCTTTATACTTTAAATAAATATGTTTTTGAAATAATTAAAACGTGAATAAAATAATATTTAATTTACATAATGTTTTTAATATATGAGAATTCAGAAAGTTCATTTTAAGTAAAATAGAAAGTGTTATTATAAAAATGTAATTATAAAAATATTAGATACCATTCTTGAAAAGAATAGGAATACATAAACAAATATGATCACTCCTTTTACTTTCAATTATGTTGCATAAATATTTATTATATTATATGCATTAAAGAATGCATGATATATGCCTCTTTTATAAAAATATTTATTCTTAAGTCTACCAAAATAAATGTTACTCCTACGTCTCAAATTTTTAAATTAAATTTTATTATAACTACAACTTTTCATTCTTTTAATCTTTTGAATATAAATGCAAGAGGGTAATATTTTAAAAATAGGGAAATTAATTGAAAATAATGATGAAATAAATAATAAAGAATTCAAATAAAAAGTTTAAAAGCATACTTATAGGAATATATTTTAAATATTTGTTTACTTGTAACTTTTAGTTCGATAAATGTAAAATTTATACATTCAATAATTAATTTTAAAATATAAATATATAAACTTAGACGCGAATTAATATTTAAAATCTCACTCATTGCATGGTAAAATGGATATACATTATATGCTGTCATAAAAATTTCAAAGCTTTATTTAAAATAGAATTCGATAAAATATTATAATTACATTTTAGCTCTTCGTATAATATAGAAGATAAATAAGTTGGTAAAGCTATGCTCATTATATTAAAAACACAAACAAAAAATGTATGAATAAATTTATTTTTTTTTATAAGAGCTTCATTTTATAGTTAAAGCTTAAAGACAGATATTATCTTATTAGTGTACTAAAAAAAATAATTTTACAAGAACCTTTTGGAATTCTATTACCTTTTTTACTAAATATCACATTGACAATTTGAAAATGAAATTTTTCTTATATCTTTCAGAAATATAACCTGAAGAAAACAATTTGGTTTGTAGAAATATAACACTTTTCATAAACAATTGGTTATTATATAATAATAATGGTTACGAAAACGATAATTGGTTTATTGGTTTATAAAACTAGTTTATAAATGATAATTGGTTATACTTTTCATAGATTATTGGCTAATTGGTTTTTTATGTATTGTAGGTTTCCATCTTATTAGAGGTTTTATAAATGTATAAAATTATTAATTTATACAAATTTTACTAAGATGTTATATTATATAATTAATAATATAATAATATTATATAATGTTATGTTATATAATTATACTTATTAAACAAATTTTAAATTTATCTCATAATTTAAAAATTGTTCTTTATTATATAAAGTTACGTGCATTTGTAGTTTAAATACACATAAGAAAAATATTTGGTTGTACATATATTCTTTTTAGTATGAGAATGAAGTAGTTGAGTACTAATTTTTGTAACTAACAGCATACTACATCATACTTGGCTAAACGCCTGATGTTTCCAGCGTGTATTTGAAGCAATTTGACGTTTAACGTCACATCAGTCGTGTCTGTTCCTCGAAAAGCAAAGGAAGCATATGTTTTATCGATGTTTTCAAATCTGAGCTTTACTGCAATTTTGTAAATTGCTGCGCTTTTTCTTAGCTTGCGTGACAGACACTATAACCGAAGAAGTACTGCATTCTCGTGAGCCCACGTAAGTAAGCTTCATGTTGCATTAAAAATCACTTTGCAGATTGCAGGCATTCAAAGGAAAGAAGTACTTCTGATCTTTTAACCAACTCTCGGATATTTTGTATCCGAAACAGATTTAATATCAATCGAGTTACTCATTTAATATCTACTAGAATCTAAAAGTTGATTTCATAAGACAAATGTATTTCCCTTATCCCAGTGTGGTGAAACTCTGAAATAAAAAAGAAGCTAAGAAATATGTATTCCTAATCTTTTATCAAATGAGAGGGAACAATGAAGATATCTTGTTTTTTTTATTTCCTAGCTTATAAAAAAGAGATACAAATGATAATTTTCTTCAAGATACAAATGAGGATTTTCTTACTTGCTCACTTATGAAAAAGAGATACAAATGATAATTTTCTTATTTCCTCATTTATAAAAAAAGAGATACAAATGATAATTTTCTTCAAGATACATTGATGATTTTTTTTTTTCCTCACTTATAAAATGAGATACAAATGATGATTTTTTTATTTCCTCACTTATAAAAAAGAGATACAAATAACAATTTTCTTCAAGATACAAAGGGGTGATTTTCTTTTTTCCTCACTTATAAAATGAGATACAAATGATGTTTTTCTTATTTCCTCAATTATAAAAAGAGATACAAATAACAATTTTCTTCAATATACAAAGGGTGATTTTCTTTTTTCCTCACTTATAAAATGAGATACAAATGATGATTTTCTTATTTCCTCACTTATAAAAAGAGATACAAATAACAATTTTTCTTCAAGATACAAAGGATGATTTTCTTATTTCCTTCACTTATAAAAAGAGATACAAATGATAATTTTCTTCTAGATACAAATGATGATTTTCTTATTTTCTCACTTATAAAAAAAGAAATAAAAATAATAATTTTCTTCAATATGCAAATGATGATTTTAATATTTCCAACTTATAAAAAGAGATACAAATGATAATTTTCTTCAAGATACAAATGATGATTTTCTTATTTCCTAACTTATAAAAAAAAAGATACAAATGATAATTTTCTTCAAGATACAAATGATGATTTTCTTATTTTCTCACTTATAAAAAGAGATGCAAATGATAATTTTCTTCAAGATTGATTTAATAGTAATACAATTTTTCCAGATTATAACACATCCTCATTAATTATTATTAATAAAATAAATAAAAAATAATTTCAATAATTATAATTATATATTATATTAGATATTTTTATATATGTCAATATGTGTCATGTATATAAGATTAATCTTATTTTCAAACCAATTTAAATCAGTTATCGTATTTCACGAAATACTAGCACAATTCCTCTCTCTCTCTCTCCTCAGAAAATGGCTCAAAATAAGTTTTGTATTATTCACAGTTTATTATCATTAGAATTTTAATAAATCAATGTATTTAAACGTTTTGAAATACTGTATTCGGTTTCATTTAAATTAAAATATTCTATAAATAAGTTGAAGTTGATTTATAAAAATAGTATATTGGGATGTCAATTAGATCTTGAAGACACTTTGCTTATTGTTCTCTGAAAGGAACTGAACTACTGTTTTTAAGATATTAATTTGAAAACCAGTAATGTTTAAAAAATTAGTTTCCGTCTCATTTTTATGAAACAATCCTGTTTATACAGTTTTAGAATTTATTTTTAATGTAGATCTCCCTTCCCTTTTGACTACATTTGCTAAGTGAAATATCAGTGTTTATTTATTATCCAATCTTATTAAAAATATTACAGTTTCAATTTTGTATCGTAAGCAAAATAATCCATCAACATGATTAAAAAAAATTGCAGTGATTTTTATATTTATTAGATGTAATGCAAAACGGCAATTAACTGGTAATTGTTATCTTTTATAAATGTGAATTTAAAAATAGTTTTATTATACAACCGAATTTAATTTTATAATATTTATTTTACAAAAGTTAAATTTTGGTCTATCACTTAAGTGTGTTAATTTTAGCCGGAGAAGATAACGCTAACTTCCTACGTTATTAAAAAATCACTTTTTTATTTATTTACATTTGCTTAATAAAATTTCAGTGTTTTTTTATTATCCAATCTTTTTTAAAAATATTATAGTTTCAATTTTTATATCGTAAGCAAAATATTTCATCAATATGATTTTATAAATTGCAAGGATTTATATTTATTAGATGCAGTCCAAAACAATAATTATCTTATAATTGTTATCTTTTAAAAATATTTTTAATTTTATTATACAATAGAATTACACTTCATAATTTTTATTTTGCAAAGGTTATATTTTGGTCTATCACTTAAGTGTGTTAATTTTAGCCAGAGAAGATAACGCTAACTTCCTACGTTATTAAAAATCACTGCGAAGGCAGCAGACATTCTGGAGAAAGAAACTGATCTTTTTTTTTTTTCATTCTTTTACTGATTTCGTTGCTTTGTATCCGAAACAGATTTAATCTCAATCAAAATGCTCATTTAATATCATCTCAAGACTTAAGTTAATGTCATAAGCCAAAGGTATTTATTTTATTTCGCTGCGGTAAAAATCTCCGAGAAATATGATGCTCTTTTATCTATTATTTCTGTTGTTTTTTTCCCGCATTTGAGAAAAGATACAAAAGATAATTAGCTAAGAACTTGTACTTAAGACAGTAGATTCTTTTATTGGCTGAAAGAAATAAATCCGAGAATAACATGATGTTGAAAGGAAAGAATCTCTCAGAAAAATAAGGGGGACAGTTTGATGGGCGAGTCATTTTGTGTGGCAAAGGGCAAACCGGGAAAACTTTTTTTGTGTATTAGGGTAATTGATATTCTTGCGGAAAGACCAGACCTTCAGATCAATAGATAGAAGCTTGACTCTACGCGATCAAGAAATAATATCATGGACATCTTTAATTAACGTGGCATCTACTTTTACAGGATTTTTTTCTTGGTTTCGTTCTGAGGAAGCATATTTAATTCAGAATTTATGTGCCTCGCGTGGTTGAGTTTTGGAAAGAAGTCATTTATTCTGTCTTATGTTTTGAGTTATTTTTAAATCTTTAAATGTTAACATTTAATTGGTGTAATTAATTTTACATGTTTAACGATTCATAAATTTCAGATTATTTTAATGTAACCTTTCATCATCAGAAAAGCTTATTTCGAAAGATAATAATAATTTAACTTTTTTTTAACTAAATAATTAAAAAAAGAAATAATTTGATTTTTGATGACGTGAACAATTATTTTGTGATGCAAATTCTGCTTATAATATTAAAATAAATATATAACCAAATCCATTGTTATATTAAAATATTTTTGATGGCAGTGTATATCTAATTTTATCATTTTATTTCGATTATTTCTAAACTTTATTCATCTACATTTTATTTCATAGAGGAACATTCTGTTTCCCATTATTGTGAAATTCTTGAACATTTATAGTATTAATATAAATAATTATTATATTATATAATAATTACTTACATTAAATTACATTAATATAAGAGTATATTGTGTTAGTATTAATTATAATAGAATATTACGACATTTATACTGTCATAATATTCTATTATGATTAATACTGAAGCAACATACTCTTATAAGAGTATATTGCATAACACAACTTTACTAATACAACTTGTTTAATCATTTGGAAAGTTGAGAAACAGTAACTTTCGAATTTATTAAATTATTATAATTATAGGAGTAATTAATGTAGTTTTTAATTTTTATGTGCACTATTTTTGAGTAAACGATGTCCTCTTCAAAACGATGAAGGCGGGTTACTCTCATCTACTTTTTAAATAATTGTTCATCTTGTGTGAATATAAATAATCGTTCATCCCAAGAGTATCGAAGGCTTAGCATATTCTTTGTCACTGAAGTGAACAAATGAAATCATGTAATGGTAAAAATGCTTATGTATTGAAAAAAAATGTCAGAGTTTTAGACACACGCAAATATGATAGATGAACCGGGAAAATTTTCTGCATACCTTCATCTTCAAACACTTAAGTAAAAATTAATTTTCAAATATCTAATTTTTTTAAATGTTAAAAACATCAGAAATTCATACATCAATTATAAAAAAAAAAAAAAAATAACAATTAAAATACTTATCTGTATTCAGATTACGTCAGTTAACAAAAGATATTCAAGATTTTAAATTAGATGAAATATTTAATTTCGTAGCCATAACAGGCATCGATGGAACTTTTAAGCATTTTGTTTATGTTAAATAATTTCATAACATCAGAATTTTTTAAAAGCAGAATTTATAGCATATGAAACTATAAGAAAAGTCATGAAATGTTGAACAGGGTATTCCAAAACTTAAAATGTTAAAAGAAAGCATTATCTACAATTCAAAAAACTGTGAAAGTATAAAATCTAAATAATTTTTCTTTTGCATCTTTTCTTACAAGTACCATTAATCTAATTAAGTCCCGATATTGAGCCTTTTTAACCTTATCGTATCTTCTGTTGCTACCGGAAAAGATTACCTGATTATATCTCTTATAATATTTATTAATCATAAATACAGAAATTTGACAGAAAACAGCAATTTATTTCTTTATCTAGATTGACTAAGGTTGTGAACTGTCAATATGGTGATCTGTCTGTTCACCATATTGAAATAAGTGCGTATCGGCCTCCTCAATAAAGGTAGTTAAATATTCTAAAATTCCACCTGTACTCCAATGCATTGTTGAATTCTATGCGATAATTATCAATCTGGAGTGGCTATCTTACTTGATCGATTTCCACATGATAATATTCTATGTTTGACCACTTCTCCATTATCTCAATACTTCATGAATAGTCTCGTTTGTCATGTCATCACCATATGGGTATTTCGCCATTGTAGGAACTTAAGCAAAAGGAATTATTTAAGACGACATAATATCATCCTGCCTTTTGATTATTCAAGAATAGGTACCAATAAAATTAACAATTACTGGAAGTCAATGATAAGTAATGTAGTTTAGGAAGAGCATTTCAAATTATATTTCCAGAAATTCTACAGTAATCGCTGAATAGGCAGTAAATCACAAATGGTGCTCAAATCTCGACATATTAATGCAACAGCTTGAAATATCATCAAAGTGAATGGTTATGGTTCTACTTGTCTAGATGACAATCTTATGAATTCATAGGCTTTGAAAATTCAATTTTCAATAGACCTTTGCTGAAAATTTCCATCTTACTTGAGGCTTGTGAAACATTGTATCAATTAAATTATTAATTTTAAAATGTTTAATTATCCTTCCCTTCTGAAAGTCATTCGGATATTTTCATATAAAACACAGTTTTTAAACTTATTCTTTCTATAGTGAAAAGAAGGATATATTTCTTATATTATGTAAGATAATTTTAAACCTGTACAATATTTTTAAACACCATGTGCAAACACACACTTACAATTATTTTACTTGCATTTTCAAATTTTTTTCACACAGATTAAATCTCCTAAAATAATATACTTGTTCCTTTATACTTTTAATTAATAAGTAGAAAGAAAATTTATAAAGGAGGAAACATATATAATATCTAAAGGTGAAATAATATATATATATATATATATATGTGTAAAAAAGGAAGTATATAATACCTAAAATAATATACGTTTCCTCGTTTATATTTTTTTCCTAAAATAATATACATCTTCGAAAAAATAAGATGATGAATGCTCTTTTATAAATGTTTTTAAAATTTCTATTTTATGTTTTCATGTATGTTTTTATATTTCAATGCATCTAACTAGTATTTAAGCAATTCTTTACAAAATTATTTAAAACTAAAAATTATTTCTTTCATCAGTTAATCAATAATAATTTATTTTAAAATAATAAAATTTTATTTTTTAAATAAATTATCATCATCTCAATGAATGTAGATATCCCCCATCTCACCATACTAAGAATCAATAAATAAAGTTATAGCTATAAAAATGAAGTTTCGGATAGTTTGTCTAGAAAAATGACTGAATTATTTTATGCTGACATTTTTGTTATCATTTATCCAAAAATTGTATTAGTAACATTTTTAAATATAATAATAATACGCTTATTACAATTTAATGAAATGAATACAAATATATTAATTTTATTACTTTTTTTATCGTCATAAAAATTTCACATGGATATCATAAAAAATTAAGAAGACTTTTTGTAAGAAATGGTACTAATTTCCAAGTAGATTTATCGGTGACGAAAGTACATTTAACAACCATGAAATGTTTAATGCTCTTTGAGATAATGCGCGGAATAAAAAAAAAAAAAGAAAAATCGATGAGCAAAATTGGATAATCGAAGCTTTGAGAAACATAGGGAACGTTTTTTGAAGAACGTTCTAATGAGAAAAAATGCCGATGAATAAAACAAAGTCTGAAGGAGAAAAACATTTTACGCTCACGTAATGACAAGGAAGACAGCTTTTTTTAAAGGGTTAATTTGGAAGTTTTCTTAATTCGCGGCTCAGAATAAAGATTTGTTTCCGTTTAAACAGATTTTAGCTGATGGAAGTTTACTGAAAATATGAATTTTAAATGTTGCCTGGTAAGCAGATTTTCTATGAATAAATGAACATCTAAATTAGTATGATGTATTAAATAAAGCTTCCTGGTGGATATATTTTCCATTAATATAATTCAATAATTCAAAGATATTTATTTGTTGATTTTTGTTCATTTCGTAAAATTACACTTTTTTTACTCTGAATATAATATTGATGCATTAAAAATATTTGTTTGGAAAGCTTATATTAGAATTAATTTAATTAACATATTTACTTCATATAAAAAGCGTTTATTTAGAAAAAATCAAAATTCATCTCATAAAGTTTATGTAGATAAATCATTATACAATGCATATGAAATGCAGGATACTTCCATAATTTCTCAGTTTTATTTCTGGTTATCTGCTAGAATTGACTACATTCTTATTTTTTTAAAGAAAGTTATTATTTAAATAGATTTTACATATAAATTTTATAGAATCATTTTACTTAATTTTTGTATAAAAAAACTGTTCGTCTCATATGTTGTGTTCTATTTACCTTCATATATGTAAATGAAATGAAAATTTTTTTCGTTAATAATAAATAATAAAAATAATAAGGAAATTAGTAATTTGCATAGATTGTATAATTATATAATCTCTTTTTGTATTTCTTTTGAAACAAAAAATGTTTTTTACACAGATTATTTTTACATTGGTTATAATTTGATGTTTTTTTAATTATTACAATGGCTATAAACTTTAGATGAGCAATATAAAGACAAGGAGTGGAAAAATAGTCTTAAAAAAATGTTTTAAAGGTAAATAATAAAACTTGTGTTACATGGGAAAAAACAGTAAACCATCCAGCAATCAGAAAGAATTATATTAAGCAATTAATAAAAGGCACAAATTAGACCACAAGTTTTAAGAAAACCTTAGTTAAAAATTAATCTTTAGTTTATAAGTTTTCTACCTAATAGTGATATAATTATAAAGTACTTAACAGATCAAGTCATTAAGATTAGGAATTTTTAATATAATATTGTTATAATTATCAAGAATAATTCTAACAAAAAAAAAAAGAATTATTTTTTATTTTTACAAATGCATTCCCTTTTTATAAAACAATAGAATGAGTTGATGAAAGAATAAAAAGAATGACAAAATCAAAAGCTATAACTGAACCACATTTTTTCATATATATATATATATATGTGTATTACAGAAAACAATTTTTAGAAATCTTTTTTAAAAAGAAAGCAAATCAAAATTTCTAAATTCATTATATATAAACACTGGTATAAATTTGAATATCTTCTTGAGGTATATCTTTATAAATGTACCTGAAGTTATTTTAAAAATTCAACAGTTTTTATCTTAGTTTAAAATATTATTGAAATAAATGACTTCATTTCTCTTTTTTCCTGCTGAAACAAAACCTAGAGGAGAATCAATTTTCAGAATGTAAATTAATGCTTTTTTTCGTTTTAGAAATTGAGAAAGAATGGAAAAATTTTATATGTTCACTTTTTCATTCAGTTTAAAAAAAAAACTAAGCGAAAACCTGGAAAGTAGTTATAATAGAATTCGAATAAAAATAATTAAAAATAACTTTGCAAGTGTTTGATAATTCTGTCCCTGTTCTAATAATGAAGAACAAGTTCTGATGTGTAAAACATTTAGTATGAATTTTGGAAAGAGTTTTAAATAAGTAATAAATGAAAAATGGAAAGTTTTGATTCCAATACATTTATTTAAAATCATCTAAGTGATAGTGAAAATATACTTGATAAGGCTTGATGTTTATTCCAGAAAATTTTTCACTTGCTAATATATTTGTGTTCCAAGAATTTTATTGTCTTAAGATTCTTAAATTTCTATTTGAGCTTTTTAAAAAAAATTCTTTCACTATCTATTTTTCATTTATTTAAAAAAATATTTTTTAAGAAATTCTACTTTTATTTGTAATTTTAAATCTTAAGATGTTATCTAGCAATAATAGAACTATACATTGATATTTTAAATTTTCTTATTTTAATCCTTAATATAAATTTATTTAATAAAATATATTAAAGAAACGAATGTTTAATTTAATCAAATTCTAAAACATAATTGAAGTTTTACCTTAATTCAGAGAACTCCTTCAAAAGAGAATCATGTGATAAGAATAGAATTGAACAACAGGGTAAAATCTTTTTTTCCTGGATTTTTTTGTGTTATTTTAATTAATTTTTATTTTTATTTATATATTTTACTTTTGCTACTTTAAGAAAAGTAATTTTTAATATTTCTTATTTTAAAAATGGTAAAATTTGTTTCAAAAAAAATATGCTAAGGAATTTTGAAATTTTTTAAGAATAAAAATAAATAACTAGTGATTTTATTTAGAACTACCAGTTTCAAAATAAATAAATTACAAATAAATAAATTTTTAACTAGAATATGAAGTATTATTTTTTTAGCTAATTGTTTAAGTAAAACTTTGGCTAATAAAATAATTTCTGATGAAAGTTTGTGAATTCTGTAAAATTTTTAAAACTGCAGAATCCTTACTTAAACATTATTTAAATTTTTTTCACTCATTTTGAGTAAAATAATATTAAAGTATTTGGTACACCAATTATAAATCATATTCATCAAAAAGAGGGTAAATATTTAATTTAGAAAGTATATTAAGTATGTAGTAATCATGAAAATTTGCAATGGTTTCCTTTTTGTTATAAATATGTGATAAAATCTTGAAAGTTTTTGTTTCTATAGTGAGAATTTTAAGATATAGAATACATTTAAAAATATGTTAAAATACTTAACAAATGAAGTTGTTTAAATCTCAATATTTCTTATAATTTTGTTCAATTAATAGTAGATTTCTTTATTTGTTTAATTATGTGAACGATTTTTGATAATAGTAAAATGATTCATAAACATTTTCAACTAAAAACCTATTCTAAACAATTTAATCATTTTCTGAATAATATATTATTCTAATGTATGTTATTTTTCTCATGCCAAACATATTTGTTTTTATTAGTTTTGCCTAAACAATCAATCGTGATTCTTGCCTAATGGAAAACGCATTCTACTTTTATTTAAATTATCTAATTAAAATTCACCACCTTTGTGATTATATACATTATAATAATGAATAAATTAATATTCATATATTACAATTTCCAAACTAAATTTTGTCACTCGTATATTTAATAAGGCATATTTTGAAAAATAATTTTTTTTTGTCTTCTATCCAGACTCTGAAAATATAATTCTCATGAAACATTTTTATCGGTTATAAAAGAGAGACAGCATGCATCAGTTTAGAAACACAAGTTTTTAGTTCTTGCATGAGAACATTTATAATTTATGGGTTAATTTTCACTAAATGCATTTAGAAATATAGTTTCCGGTTATTTTGTAAATAAGAAATGCATAGGGAATTTTTTAGTAAAATATTTATCAAATATGCAAAAGTAAGTTTATAAAAAAAAGTGTTATGAAATGAATTTATTAAAAATAAATTTTCTAATTTAAAAACTTTTAGTATTTTTGTAAGAAACAGAAATAACTCAAATTTTAATTTTATAGCTTTATATAAACTCAATTCCTTAATATTGTTAAAAAAACAGCATTTG